>JAPDSC010098903.1:52830-65303 GCA_026290005.1 Latrodectus geometricus | reverse complement strand
ATATATATATATATATATATATATATATATATATATACTCTTTATTACTTCTAAGTGTTTTATATATATATATCAATAGTTTTGATTTTATTTAAAATGTTTTGATAAAAGAAATGTAGTTCAATCTTGAAATGTCAGAGATTATCTAAATTCCATTTCTGATGTTACTTGTATGATTAAAAATAGATACTGCGGTAAAATACAGACATTTGTTTTAGAAAGATTTAAATCCATTGAGTCTTATATATGGCTTATAAAAATAAGTGAATTTGTATTATTTTTTAAAATATTGGCTCTGTTTTATTTAGAATTGAAAAAATCTATTTGGCATAAAGAAATAGCCTTATTTGAGATTAATAAAATATAAAAGTATTTTGTCATAAAATTTTAATTTTAAAGGTAATATTTTGAAAGTGAAACATAAAACTAAGTTAGTAATTATAATTGCAATGAAAATTTAGAATTTGCTTAGTTCTCAAATTAATGAATAGTTTTATTCAAAATTTTAAAAAATGTTTTTAATTATATATTATTTAAATCAACATTTGATAAATAATAATTTATTTCTATAGTTTAATCGCAGCTGTACGGCAAGAAGCGAGAATTGGATTCTAAGAATAACTTAATCCCTCAGAAAAAGTATTAAACTTTATAAGAAATTGTACATTGATTATTAAGATATAGGCCTTTCACTGGATTTGAATCATAATCATAGCATGACTTTACGAGATGCTGATTGCTAAATTTCATGGAGAAATTTAAAACATAAAATGAATATTCTGGATTATCTATAAGTAAAAAAGTTTCAGTTTGTTTTATTTTTATGCCATAGCATGATCCAGTCATGTAACAGCGACTTTCGCTGGAGGGAGAGATAATTAGCAGTATGACAGATAATATAATTCAAATAAACATGATTTTTTCTGCAGTTAAAATGGATGTTGTGTTATTTTTTCATGAACTATAAGATTATATATTGCTTGCTCATCAGATGAGACGGGTGCTTGCGTGTTTCCAAATTTCTTCCATTGTGACGCATAAATGTGCTTATATATTTGGGGAAAGTCCTTTTGGAAAACAACACAAATCCTTAAAGAAATTCCATTCTTTTAACAAAACAAAAGGAATAAAAATGGTAGATTTTTTTGTTAGAATTATTTAAAAAAATTTATATTTAATATAATTATAATACACTAACAGGTAAATATTTTATAGTTTTAATTATTATTCGAAGTTTTCTCATAAGTAATTACTTTTTTACAATTTTAAGTATCTTATTTTCTATAATTGTACACTTTGAACTATTCAAATGATTAATATTGTAATTGAGAATCAAATAAATGTATATTGGAGAAATATGCATAATAAAGAGGAATGAAATAGAGAAATAGATAAATACTTTGTTAATTTTAAGAAAAGTTCTATGCAAAATATAAACTTACCTCAAGAATTTCATCAGCAATAAACATTTCCCACGGTTCATTGTGAGCAATTAACATTAAAGAGTTTTGACTTAAATATTTTTAACTCACATTTTTCTAAATAGTTCATTGATTTTTAATAAAATTAATCTATTGATGTTATAATCTACAAATTTTCAATGGATATAAGAAATGTATTCAAGAAAATTCAAAATTGATGTGACAAATTACTTTACAGAAACACTTCCATTAAAATCAAAACTTAATTAAATTTATTTGTCATATACACATTTAATAAAGTTGTTAAGTAAAATACAATAAAAAATAGTTGTGTTTAAAAATTTGAAAAATGTTTAGTTTATAGTTTGTGTGGATCATCACATCTCCCTTCTGCTGGGCCAAATTTGGGTTCTACCAGTTAAGTGGAAGCTATAGGATTAGTTTTCTTAATTTAAGAGTAAGGGACAAACAGAAGATTTCCTAATTCTTAATGTGCCAGAAGTATCATTTTTCTTGGAGAAAATTGAAGACTCAGAATTGCTTGACATGCCCCTACTGTCCTGAGTAAACACTACGGATCTGCGGTTAAATAGGGATACAAACTCATTACCTTGCAGACTACAATTTATATATACCAAAGATTATTACTAACTTCCAATTTTTCCAATAATTTTTTAAAACTTATAATATAGAAAATCATTCTTAAAATACTATATGCAAGCATTATTGTAAATTTAAAATAAGCTTATTTTTCTTTTTCTTTTTTTTAATGAAAATTAATAAAAAAATAGTAGTAATAATCTCGTACTTCATAACTAACAAACTTGGAATATGAAGAACAGAGAGGAGCCAATTAGATGCTGCTATCAACTATAATCAAGAAAGAATAATATCAGTATCATAGCATCTGACGAAGGCAGCAACAGAAGAGAAGAGTAGTGTAATTATCAGGGCTGTTGTTACGACATGAAATTCTTAATTATCAACTATTCAACTTGCCACCCACAGACATAGAATTAACATAACCCGCTGAAAACCACTTAAAATCAAAATTTTCACTCTAACATTATGTAATTATTTTCTTCCATCTTTAAATCATCAACTTTAATTACAGATGTCGAACTCAATCAAACTGAAACTGATTTGTTTGAGGACGTATAATCATCAGAGTTAAATCTCATTTATGACAGTGCCGTGATGACAAATGCGAATGTAATTGGTTACATTCTGTGGGTAAGTTCTATCCTGTTTATTACATGCTACATTATCTTTTTATGGTCTCAAAAATATTTTAGTAGTTTGATTTCTTTGGTAGATTTACAACACAGTAGTATACGGATGTTGTTCTACGACAATTGTATTTTATTTTACTTGTGATTTTCGAGAATTCAACTTTTCTTCAAGATGATAAACTTCTTTACACTGTGAGTTGAAATTGTTTACAGTCAAACACATTTTGGTAAACTAAGTATTCTTATTTCTTTCCCACACAGCCCATTTGAAAAGTTATAGAATGGGATTGGAAACATTCGAGAATGTAGACCAATTAGAACATTTTGAGATAGTTTGGCGATCAATTTTGCATGATGCTATCTGGAAAACTCATCTGTATACTACGATGAGTCATACTTTGCTTTCTGACCAGATATGTACCACAAAGCCTTAGAATCCCCATTTTTGAAACAGTAAATTTTAAAATAAATTATTCAGTTATTTTGAAACTTTATTATTTTATTTTTGTACTCCTAATTTGGTTGCAATTGGACAATTTCTTATGGATTGTCGATCTTTTGACTACAAATTATATTTCTTTTCATTTACCATGATTCAAATTGTCTTAAAATAAATAAGTTCATCATCATAAATAAGAATTTTGATATTATTACAACTAACATAAATATTTGTAGACATAGCTTATGAACGAATCACACCTGATTACTAGCTAGATACTTGGAGATCGAATTAACTATAAAAAATTAAACCTTTGAAGAAACTTTTTTAGAATGATGCAAATATATATTATGTAGATAACAATAATTGATAACAACTTGGTTGCAAAAGTAACAAAAACATTACAATCATATAGAAAAATTTTATTCACAACGATAAACGTAGTAAATCAATTAGAAAAAAAAATACTTTAACTCATATGTGAGTGTTAGAATAAAATGAGATTAAGAGAAAGCTAGCATCACATTGTTTTATTGATAAACATGTAGTTTTTGAGATTCCTTGAACAAGGCAGGTTTATTTTTATAATTTTATTTTAAATAAATTTACTTAAAACATTAATTAAAGAAGTTTCATTATGCATGAACATGCTACACATATGAAGTTTGAAATATATATTTCTATATTTTGCTTATTGTAAAGCCGATGAAAATCTTTTTTAACTAAGGAAGTTTCATCTTTTGCTTTTGCTTATATTATAATTTTTTAATAAATTTCTTATAAGTAATAATATTTCATAGCACATAGTTTTGCGGATAAGTCTTGAAAATGTCGTTTCCAAAATATCGATTTAATTCTGAGTATCTTATTGGGATAATTTTTTAGAATACCTTAACCTTTAAAATAATTTTAATACAGTATAGTGTAGAAATAATACTTTAACCTTTAAAGTAATACCTGCACATAAAGTGAAGATGCATGCGATCACTATTTTGCAATACATAATATATGAAGATATTGTGTGCGAATTTTATGCTCACAAGGAATTTACCTAATTTTAAAGCACTCTATAGAATTTACTGAATTTATTAAAAAACTGAATCAGGTTAAAATATGCAAATATTGTACGAAAAAGATTTTGCTTTAGAATCTTGATCCATAAATTCATTAGTGTGCATCAAAAATTTTTAAATTTATGGAGACATAAATTTTTCTAACTATTATGTCGTTGTACAAATGCCACAAATAATTTATTGAAAAAATAAAACTCTGCTTCACAAATATTTATCGAGTGCGTGTGTAATGAACATGTTTAAATAAAATTCAGAAATATTTCAGTATATTAAACGGTAATATCGTATTTTAGAATTTTTAGCACTTTTAATTAATCTGATGAAGCTGAAATATCTAATTCTTACAGAAATGTACATATTTTATCCTTAGTATTTGCTTAGATTATCCTGGATTTTCTAATTTTGAATTTCTGAATTGTATACCATTTTAAACAACACTATTGAAGAATTAAAATATATAAATACCTAAATAAAAAATAAAATTTTAATGGTTAGATTTAATGTAAATAAAACAGTAGTTTAAAATATATTAATTTAAAAACTCAATAGTTTTACAAATATATTGAATAAGCATTATATGATGTTTGTATACATGCCACATATACTATAAATGTTTAAACAATGCTGACGCTAATAAGCAGCAATTAATTTCTCTTTGACTAAAATTAAGAGTAAGCAAAAATATTTATTTTTGGAAAATATTGAATATGTTGCAACCAATCTAAATAGCGTAAGCATATTTATGGCTAGCATATTTTTTGAATAGTAATCTTATGAAATACATTTACGAACGAAAAATTTTCAGTAAATCAGCATTATCACCTTTTGAATGTAGCACCTTATCCTAAAAGTAGTCATCTAAAAAGAATACGTGTGGATTGCTAAATAGAAACACAGTACATCTTTCAATTTTATTTCTTTTACCTTTACATTAGTATAAAATCCACTCTCAGATTTCTTGGCAATATTCATGCATTTAGCTCAACCACCCGCACTCGTTATTCTTTTTATTCAAACTCATAAAAGTAAGAAAACTTTCGAAATTCTATAAAAGCAGAAATGGGAGCTGATAACGTCTTTCCCGAGAATATTCGTAATTGACTCCCTCTTCCCCACCCTTTTCATCCTTTTGGACACAGGGACGTGATTTCCACAAAAGAAGCAGATTTCATTTTCTCAGTGTTGAAGTATGTTGAAAAGTAGATATTTCTTATTTTCGCTGAATATGATTTCGCCCCTCTCAACGAGAACCCCACTCGAAGATAAAGTCTTCGGATTCTGTTCCGGATTTCGTTACTCTTGTTTCAACATGAATGACTTCATCAAAGTCCTCCTCATTTTAAAAGAGAACATAATATAAAAATATGCATGAAAGTAATGCCAGCTAAAATTTCGAAAAGAAATTTATTTCGCAGAGTTTTGATGATATACAAACAGAGTGAAATGGAAGGAAATGTTTTCAAAAAATATGTTTTTGTGGAAAAGGATAAGTGACGAAAAATATTATTACTTTAAAGGAGGGGCTTTCACTTTTTAATATTGTTTTTTTTTCTTTTTTTTTGCTTTCTTTCAATGAGCATTGAATGATTTATGATATTCAAATCTCTCACAGAGAGAGGTATTCAATATATGTGCATTATGGCTGTACATCGATATGGAGTGGAAAACCCGTCGGCAAACCTGGCGATTATCGGGGTTTTCCTGGCATTCAGTTCCCTTATTTTTAGGATATTGTTTATCCATTCAATTGCATTCTTATTATATCCTACTTCAATAGTTCTGTTCAGAGAATCATTTTGCTGAAAATCACATAAATCGGAGCAAATTCGTGTTTCCGCTTTTTTACTATAAGATTCAATTAGAAAATTTTCCCTCTGAAATTAAATAATCAATAAATTATTCTTGTCGTGAATATTAATAAAATTGTAACCTTTTATAAACGTTTTCATCCATTCCATTTTAATATTTATCTGCTACCCAAAAACGTTCCATGATTTTTTGTAAAAGACTTAGTTTGATAATGGCTCATCTTTGTCAATAGTTTAAATAATATTGGTTGCCACATAAATTTAGAAAAATAAATTTATGTGGCAACGAATATTATTTGAACCAATATATATATATATATATATATATATGCACACACACAAGAGAAAATTCCCTAATCTTATATTCTCAAGATAAGTTAAATTAATTCATCCTTCAGATTACTGTTAATAATCCATTTGTATGCAGATATTTCAAATTCTAGAATCATTACAGTAATGATATATTTTCTTTAAATTCATCATATTCAAATATTTCTTTAAGCTAAAGTTATTGGAAATTTTTCCTTTTCATTAATTTCAGAAAATGATAGATTTGTAAAAACAATTAGTTTTTATGTTATTTTATCTACATTAAATTTTGAAGGATTTAGTTTATATGTTTTCTTACACTCTAATGATAATTTAGAAGTTTTCCGAGTTTATATATTGGAAAATATGAATTAATTTCAGTGTTTCAAACCACCATCTAAAAAAAAAACAGACTTTAAAGGATTTTAGTGATAATGGTATTCAACATAAGGTGAGCATCCAAGAATAATGCTTTAATTTATATTAGTCTTTTTTTCTGGATTTGAAAAATATTAAATTTTGAAATATTTTATATTTCTAAAATTGCTAAACTGATATTACCTTTAGGTATAGTTCATATTACATAAAAATTTTATTAGAGAATTATTTTTCAAATGATAAGTTGCAAATGAGAAAATTTTATGTATATTGTATCTAAAATCAGCACGAAAATGCTTACTGCATTTAAAATATATTACATTTACTGAATAATTAGCATAATTAGATTACCTTATTTTTGTGGAAAAAGGTGTTTAGTATATATTCCAAAAGCGGTGGGTTCAATACTTAATCTCGTGAAAACTCAGGAGTTATGCTCATTATTCAATAAAAGTTCAAAAGTTTACGATCTTACTGCTTTTAACGGTGTTGATCTGCTAAAATAAGTATTGCAAAATTATAAAAATTGAATAGTGTAGTTTTAATTTACTGTTACTTTTATGTTATTATAGCTAAATGGACAGTAAATTTAACATGTATTAATATAATGCACTATATAGTTAATTTATTACTATAATATATTAAGATAAACAAAGTTTCTCACCTAGTGAAAATAAATATTGAGGAAAATAAAGAATTAATAGCTTCAGTAATTATATTTTTATCATAATCTGATCAAATTATAGAAATTAAATAAAAATTTTAATACATTTATAATATTTAACTAAAAGCTTAATACTCATAAGGAGTTAACATGACAATAAAAATATATTATGTATAACTAAAATAATTATATGTTTTTATTAAGTTATATTGAACCTGCTATTAGTTTGAATTTTGTTACTGCTAATCGATAAGAATTTTTATAGTTTAATCTGCTTAAAATAGCAAGCATAAGATAGCATATGATATAAAAATAAAAATTGGTTGAAAATTTGATATTCTTTCGAAATTTTAAAATTGTTGAAATAAAGAATTAATTTTATTAATGTAATTTTTTACGACATTTAATGCGAGGAAGTGACTTTTAAACCATGAAGTGAATAATAAGAAATCGATCATTAAGCCTCAAAATCATTTTTAAAATGTTTACCCATGGGGTAAGTAAACACATACAAAGTAAATTCTTAAGAATTTACCTATCCTTGTCCAGTATTTACAAAAAAATAAATTTTAAAAATTTTAAGCAATAAGCCGTAATTTTTATTATCTGAAGAATGCTTATATTTTCAGAAATTTTAAAGTATTTCAAAATAAAACATTTTTATATTTTTGTACTCATATTAAATAATAGAATGTTTAATTTAAATTATAGGTTAGTAAATGGTAATAAAAAAATTATGAATAGTGGTTTTGATTTTGATTGAAACTTAAGCACTGTTTCTTAACAGTTTTTGAATAAGATATTCTACAGTTTTTGAAAAAGACAATTAACTTTGGAAAACTTAAACTCAATTTTTTTTTATTTTGACATACACAAATAGATATTTTTCTTCACATATTTTTCTATAAATATTTCAGTAAGAATATTCTGTAAATTTTAAACTGAAAGTCGTGCATCCGTAATTTTTGTTCTAAGTTTTACAAGACTTTTAATATATATATAAACTATATTTATGCATGCAAAAATTAGGAAAACAATAAACTAAACATCAACTTGAATATAGAAAGTAGACTAAAATATTAAGAAAAAGAGATAAATAATTCTTTGAAGTCTCTAAACTGAGGAAATTTGTTTGCGAAGTGAATAAAATATTTATAAATTTTTAATTAATATTAGTTAATGTGTATGATGCAATGTGTATTTATTACAAGTAATCTTTGAAGCTAGAGTCAAGCATTTAACCAAAGTCAAATTCCTTTTTACATACAAAATGACTGAAAGCTATATTTAGTTATTAACTTTCAGTTAATAACTGAAAGTTAAATCCTTATAGAATGTAATAAAAATACTATATGTGTTCCAAGTTAATTTAATAAAAGATCTTCTCTCTCTCACACTTAAAGTTTAAAATATTATGTTACTTTAGCAATCTCTTATAAGTGTAGGACATATTCAAACACAAAATTCTTGTGAACATTTAAAATAAAAAATTTACATGCTACAAATGATAGTGTTTGACAAATTGAGTTATATTATTTTTGTTACATACTTCAATACAGAAATATTTTGTAACTTTAGAAGTGATAATTATTTTCAGAGGATGTTAATGAAACGATTTCATAAACAATGTATTTTTCTCAAAAGATTTACTAATAAATATTCATAAAGAATGAAATTTTCTACTTATAGTTCAATTGATTTCTTTCAGAGTAGTTCTAAGAAATAACTTTGAATTCACTCTACGTAATTTAAAGAAGTGCATGGCTAAAAGTAAGACGTGACTGGTGAACACAATATTAGAAGGGAAAGAGTACATTCATAATAACAACGAATTTTTATTGCAAAAATAAAATTTAACTTATGCTTTGTAGATAATACTCTATATTCTCTGCTAATTTAATTAAATTATATCTACAAACATTTCCAAAAATATAATATTTAGATTTTAAGTGTTATTCTCAAAGCAATATAAATATCGTTACGGAAAGCAGCATCTTCAGTTTAATAATTTTACACGTGTCGCTCCTATTGCAAGTGAAATAAAATCATTTAAATTATATTTCTAATCCTTCTTGAGCTTATCTGTCGATGATATAAGAGAAAAATTTTAGTTTACTAATTTTAATATATAGAACTAATCTTGGAAAAAGGGATATCATATACTGTCAGTATCATACAGAATGATACGTGTTTTAGCATTTAGATTTTAACTTCTTTTTATGTACTTGTAGTTAATATTAAATATTGAAAAATATATAATTACTTTTAAATATTACAGAGGTTGAATTCTGGAAAAGTTTTATACCCTTGTTCATATGAAAATTTAATGTTTGAATATTGAATAGTTTTATTCCTTTACATTATTTCCCTTCTTAGTTTTTAATGTATAGACTTAAGTAAATATTTAACAAAATTTTAATTCGTTGTCTGTAATGAAATGTATTACAATTCATTTACTTGTGAGTGCTGATGAAATAAAGTTGATTTTTATTACTCTTAAGTATTTATTATCATCAGTTTTAAATATCCAAAAATTATTACATGCAAAGTTTTAAAAATACACTTATTAAATTTATTTAAAATTTAGAATTGTGAAGGACACATACATATATTCAAGAATTTCAATTAATTTTCATGTGAGAAATGATAGCCTGAGATTTATCGTTAGTTAATTAAAATGTAAAATATATCAAGTATATATATTTCAAAGAAATTTCTTTTTTATTTTAAAATAAAATCATGATAGAACTGATGAAAAAAATATTAAGATTTTATATCTGTTGTTTCAAAATTTTAGCACAAATATCATGATTGTGATATTACTATTATTAAAATTTTCATGGTGCTATATTTTTACATGCCTCAAATATTTTTTTCAGTTCAACAATTTTTTTTTTTTGCTTAACAATCATTTTATTACCATTTCATATTCTGGCATATCTCGTAATTTTTCTCTCATATGTGTTATCCAATTTTTACTCTTTATCAGCTCCTACTAATATATTGTACATACATTACATTCATTCAATAAAGGATAGTGACAAGAATTCATGATTTTATACTTCATTAAAGATAAAATCTGTAATAATTTTATACATAAAAATATTTATTGGATTTTTTGTAATTTATTGAAAAACATACACACACACACATAAAGGACACAAACATTTATATATATATATATATATATATATATATATATATATACGCAATAAAATTTGATTTAAAATTAGTTTTAATAATATAAGCTTATTAATTAGCATTAACAGTTACCGTTTTGTGATTAAAAATGAATTAACTTTATTTTGCTACATACATGATATAAATAAATAAGCAAATACACATCATGAAATTTCGTAAAAAAGTGTATTTAACTAACAATTTTAAATAATGATGTAAAATTTAACTTCAAAATTTTATTCTTAAACAACTGTTGTTGTTTTAAGCATTATCAATAATGTCATCTTATTTAAAAATGGGTTTCTGTTATTTGAGCAGTAAAATGTTAGATCATTGAAGAGTTTCAAGTGGTTATAAAACATTTAATACTATGAGGTATATATCAATAAATAGCTAATAAATCAATTAATTATAAGCTATATTTATATTTTACAAAATATATTCGTGTTGAAGAAAATTTTTATACTTTTAATACATACTGCAGGTTTTTTCACAAAATTAAATCCTGCAGTTATGTAAAATTCTTTTTACTAATAATACAATTAAGTCTACAAAATTAATGAGAATATTTCATACTTCCTGTGAAGAGCAAATGAATCTTTGAAAAGCTAGTTTATTTCTTAAGTAAAATGCAATTTTCACAGTATTGTCTCTTGAAAATGAATGAAAAACATTGTACTATATATTTATATAATTTATATTTGTTTTATTTTAAGATTAATAGATTTTTGCGTTTGAATAAAATTTATTAATAATAGTTACCAAAAAATTATTTTATAAAACATTGAACAGATCTTGTTTAGAAATTTAAAACTACTAAACTGAAAAAAAGAAAATCAATAAAAGTTTTCATATAACTCATGTTGAGAACACATGCTGCATTGCATCAAAATATTTAAAATAAGAAACTTATCCTAAATGATAAATCATATGTTAGTATTGGAAATGATGAAATATAGCAAAATGTAGGGCAAGAATGGAATTTATTCACTGATATTTCCCATCAATATAATCTATAAATCTTGACAGTAATCCTTTTTCTATTACGTTCTCATCAAATGGAATATCTTGCATTATTTTCACGTGTTTTTAAGTAAACTTAAATCAATTAATTTTTGCACGAGAAAAAATATAATTTACAAAATGGAGAATTATTTCTTTAAATAAAAATTTGTCAAATAAGCATGTGCATGATTTTCATTTTATATCATGGTATTTCAAACAAACTTTAACTGAATCTGTAAGGAACCAAAGAAGTTACATACATTGTTTTTGTATGTTTTTTTTTAATAATTGAAGAGAATAAAGTTAAATTTCATAATAGTTTTTTCCTTCAAGTCTCCATGAAATGTATGTGGGAAAGAAAATTTATTTGTGATTCAATTTGCAGGTGCTCCCTAGTAGCATCTTCATAGCAGAAAAAGGATGCTAAGCCGAGATCGTAAATCTCCAACGAGTTCTAAAGGAAAGAAAAGTGACTCCGATAACATAATATTCTTGCGGGCGGCAGCGTATACTTGAGCTGGATTTTCACTTTCCTCTTATAAAAACTTAAAAAACGACATGAGATTCTCACCACAGAATAGAGTAACGTAATTCAGAATTTCTCATTGTAAAATATAGGATACTATCCGATATCTAAACATGAGTGACTTATGCAAAATAAAGCTGTGCATTCTTCACTAGATGCTATATTTTTCTAGAAATATCTATAAAATTTTAGCTATTCATCATTTCTAGAGTTAAATCAAATTACTGTTTAAATGCGCCAAAGGAACTGTGAGAAATGTTTGAAGATTTTTAAGTTTAGATATGTATATTTTTTATAAAAATTATTTAAAAAAATTTATAATTCTTCAAAGAATTCCATGATTATAAAATATGTGATCCTTTTTAAATAAAAATAAGGTAAACTGAATAATCAATAAAATGTAATTGCAATGAGTAAAAAATGAAACAAAATATACAG
>JAPDSC010098903.1:0-37830 GCA_026290005.1 Latrodectus geometricus | reverse complement strand
AAAAAAAACAGAATTAATAACTAATGGTTAAATAACTGAAATTTTTTGAAGGACGTATTACTTCGAATTTAATTTTTACATAAACTCATTAGGATAATTGTATATGTAGAATAATTTGAAATTGTAAAAAACTCAACAATAATGCTGAAATTTTAAAAATATTCATTGTTTTTGCTTGAAGATATAACAGATTTGTATATTATAATTTATAGAAACCTGCAAACTCATAAATTCTTGCATAAGTCAAGGAAATTGCAAAGAATGTATTAACTAGCAATTCAAAGTGCTTAAGATCAATATCCATTCAACATTTAATCAGTAGATTCTTCACCGAGACTCAGATGCTTAGTAAATATTATCTAAAATTCTCACTTTTAAAAAATTAAGTTGGAAGAATGTTTATAGAAAAACAATCAAATCCAAATATTTCACTTAATAAAAATAATTTTTTGTAGGAATTTTACCATGGTTAACAGTAAAAACGATGAAATTAAAAGCAAGTGTTAATCATTATATTACAGAGGGTGCAAGAATAATCTCTATCAAGAACTGAGAATTGAGTATTAAATCTATTTCAACGGATGGAAAATGAGAATATAACAAACGAGAAAGTCAAATATAGCGTGTGCAATCAAAACCCTTTAAAAATAATTCATGGAATGCCACAATTAATATTTGATACTTGTCAAACCTCCACCTTATCAAGCATATTATTTATACACGCACATTATATTCATACTTCACAGTATTTTAATATAGAATTAAAAGTTTATCAAATATAGTTCTCGTGGCTACGAGTTTTTGTAAATAAATAAATGGCAGAGATTCACTATTAAAACTATTTATTTGAGAATAGTTTGAGAAAAATCTGAGAATAAGAGGTTACAAAAAATATATTACTGATTTTTTTTTTAGCAAAAAATTAATATAATGAAATGTTTCATTGAATTTTTTTTGTTTATATATTAGGTAAAGAAAGTTACATTTATTAAAAAATTGAACGCTTAATTCAAACGCACAAAAGGTTTGTGTAGGTGAAACCTATACTTTAATACAGTTCTATTTCCGGGATTTTTCATTACACAGAAAATATACAATTTATTTTTACACTTAAGCCAAAAAAGTTTCTTAATACATTACTTCTAAAGGAGGATCTGATCTCTTAATACCAGAGCAGAGTCTTGTAACTAGGTTAAAGATGGAATATATTTTTTGTGATTTCTTTCAGTATTGTGCATGTTAGGAAGTTTTTACTGTCACAGTAATCGGATCGATTTCCCTTAATCGGGTTATTTTCTATTTGAAAAACTTCTTCGGATAGGATTTATTTTCTTTCAAGAAATATAAGCTTTATCTCCATGATTATTGATAGGAAAGAATGTCTACTGCTTGATGACAAAATATAATAAATACTTTTTTTCATTTTAAATCAATTTATCCTTAGTCTATGTCTTCAAGCTAACAAAGAAGTGTGTTCTTTTTCGTATATAAAAAAAAAATTCAAAACAGCTTAAAAAAAAAAAAAAAAAAAAAAAACCCGGTATGTTTAACATGTTTCCTTTTCAGCCCATTAACCCTTCTTTGCATGATTTTTTCTTTATTGGTGAAATTAATCAAGTTGATATAATTCATGTTCAAAATTAAAGGAAAAATGGTTAAAAAAATCTTAGTATATATTTATAGTATAAATTTAGCAAAAAACAATATGCTAAAAATTTCCATCGTCATCCAAAGTTAGATTATTAGCTTAGTACTAAATAGAAATAAAAGAGGAAAATAACTGAAACACGTGTTACAAACTTTTCTTCCACTCATTTTTAATTTTTTAGCAATATAAACTCTAATATAATAAAACAAAATTATAAACGAAATCATACGTTTATTGCAACTACAGCAAACAGCGGAAAGAGACAACTTTGAGCTCGTTTCACTGATAATGACACTTGTTTATTTTTGACAGCTATGTTTCTTTTTATGCAATGGACATTAAAAAGGTATCCAAACACGATCAACTTAAAGCGAACTTGTTCTTTTATATAATTTTTGGGCATTATAGGTTATGATGGAAATTTCCACCATTATGCAAAGAAGGGTTAATAAATGCCTTAATTATATAGTTATATATTAATTGAAATGAAAACTGATACAATCAAAGTAGAAATATTTTATATAATATAAATTATAACTTAATTTTATCTTAAAGCAAACTATGAATTAATTTCTATTACAATTTAGCTCTAATCTGTTATAATCTTTAAATTTTCATTTTTATGTATCATGAAAAATAAATTGCATGGAGTTTTATTATTTACGTTAATATAGTGAACTCAATGCTTAATACCTACACACAAAATTATTTATACTCTATCTACCAGTAAATATTTGGACACCTATGCAAATGACGATACCAGTGGTCATAAGGTACGTCACGGTCTTCACCTGTATACATCGTGTAGGAAACATCATCGGCATTAGTCAGATGTAAGATGTGCACACTTCGGAGCTCTCTGATTTCAAGAAAGGTATAATTATCGGGTATTACAAATGTGGCCGATCCTTAAGGGATATATCTAGAGATCTGAAGTACCCAAAGTCTACAGTGGCCTATGTGATTAAGAAGTGGAAGGTGAGAGGTGATTATCGAAATCTGCCCCGAGTCAGCACGCCAAAGAAACTGGGAGATAGAGACCGGTGTGTGCTGTCCAGGGAAATTCGGAAGAACCACACCCAACCGAAGACCATCATCCGCGAGGAGTTTCAACAGGCCCGAGTATTGTTTCAATGAATGCCATCAGTAAGGAAGCCCATCTGCTTGGTTTTTAATGGTCGTGCTGCTGCCCATAATCCTTTGATTACTAAGTTCAGCCGCGCTGCTTGGTTAATATGGTGCAAAGCATATCGAAATTGGACCGTGGATCAGTAGAAACTGGTTCTTTGGAGCGACGAATCAAGGTTGTCCCTTATGGATGACAGGGACTGGGTCTAGCGTCTGCCTGGAGAACGTCTCCTGAAAGAATGCATTGTGCCAACAGTCAAGTTTGGTGGAGGTGGAGTTATAGTCTGGGGATGTTTCGCCTGATATGGACTGGGACCTTTGGTCCCCATTCATGGTAAGCTCAACGCCAATGCCAATTACACCCTTTTGGATGAAAATGTGCTTCCAGCGTGTTGGTAGTTTTAAGAGTTAAACCCTGTTACTTTCAAGACGACAATGCCAGTTGTCATGTTTCGAGGTTAACCAAGGCTTGGTATGACGCCAATGGAGTTCATCGAATGGACAGGCCTGTAAATAGCCCAGACCCGAACCCTATCGAGAACCTCTGGGACAAGTTGGATCGCCGAATAAAGGGGTTTAATACCCGTCTAAAATCGATGAAGGAACTTATATGTCTACTCCAAGCCGAGTAGAAGACAATATTACTAGCTGTAATACAAAGACTTGTAAAAAGCATGCCTTGGAGTGTTCACGCTATAACTGCCTATCGTGGAAGGTTTTACCAACTATTGATTTTGTATGATATATATATATATATATAATGTTTTAAGGCTGCATTGTTTTATTAAAACTAAAATAAATGCTTGTTAATTTTCTCTAAAGGAAATAAACAAATTTACAAAGAAAAAGAAAAATAATATAAAAGGGTGTGTTTTGATAGTTGTCTTATTTGTTAGTAATCGAACATACTTGTAAAACATATAAATATCTAGTTTTCTGATTCATATATTTTGAAAATCTATTAGTAATAATTAATGACGTTGTTATCAGAATGTAATATTTGGTTTTTTTTTTAAAAAAAGAAATCAATCCATTTCATCAAATAATTATAAATAGGGTCTTTCATCAATTAATAAATATTTTCTATGTACTTAAACTAGAAAAAGAAGCATGCTTAATACTGAATTAATTATAACATAAAAGTCTTTAATCATTTAAAACATATATTTTTAAAATAGCTTTTATTTTAAAAAAATTTGAACATTTTATATTTTCATGTCAAAATGCATTTGGCTCAATAACACAAAATTAAAAAAGGAGCAGATAAATATAAAAGAGATTGAAGTACATAATAAACTAAGTACTTACGAATTTCATTTATCAGCCATTTGTTTTCAAAAGCAATCAAATTTTTGCTTTCTCGTTATGGAAGAAAAAATTAATGATTCTATAAAAGACAATTATAGAGCTAATGGATAATTGATGTCTTCTTACATTGGGCAAAAGCATACCACAGACATTAATTTATATTAGGAATTTAAACTAAATAGATAGATTCTTTATATACTTATATTGTATTAAAAATTAATGTAACAAAAATTGTTAACAGCAAAGAAATTATACATTTTGTTTTATCTCTGAATAATTTTAGAAGGAAATGATCTGATAAAAGAAGTGTGTTTGTAGTTTTTAAAATATTTCTATGACAAACTGAAATTAAAATTATGTTTCATTCAAAATAAAAGAATGATTTAAATTTCTGATCAATTTAAACTTAATTAAATTATCTTGTCAGTCATGATATTTTAAACTGAAAAGAAATAAATTCTTTAAAAGAAATGTGCGTAGTTTAAATATTAAAAAATATATTTTCATGCCTCGTAAAAAAAACTGTTACTTCAGTTAATTACTATAAAATAGTGATTTTTTTTCCTTGTTAAGTTACTATTAAAAATTTTGAATGCAATGACCATCAAACAGTGCAGTTTATTTTTTTTTTCAGAAGTTTAAATTCTAGAAATTTTTTTTTTTTAATTTGAATAACAAAACAAAAGTATGCAGAATTCTGTTATAGATAATTGGGAAAAAATGACAATCTAAGGTTTTCCTTGTTAAGTATATTATTTCAAGATTTTAATTTATGTTCAAATATATTGATGTTTGAAAACTAGAGAAATTGATAAAAATATGTAACAACGGATTCTAAAAATTTAATTTCTACTGCACTGTAGATTCTTTAAATTTCAACTCAATTATATAAAACTCAAATATGTAGTTTTATTAAATCAAATATGTAATCAAAATCACACAACTTGATTTTCATTTCAATTTAATCTTAGAATATGCAAATTCCTGAAATGCTTTTATTAAAATCTTAAGTAATATAAGATTTTATATATTATTTTTGAATCATTGTACAGACACAGACTTTGCTTGTTTATTTCGGCTTAATTATACTTTGATGTAGTAGACGGGTTATTTGAAGTATACATTTAGACTTCAGAATTATGTGAAAGAAGAAATAAATGTTCGAAACAATTGTTCCGTGTAGTGAATACTTTAAGTACTACAACCGAAATCTCTGTAACATATAGTTTTATCCTTTCAGACGAAATGAGATGCCGACTCGAAAAGACCATGTTTATGGAGGTGGTCAAAGAATCCTTACGTATAAGTTAGTTCCTGGGGCTATATTTTGACTGCTATTACAAAGTCGAAGACGTGACTCAGGGAACAAATAGTCATTGGCCAGTGATAATTTTTCAGCTACTTCCCAGAACATAATTTTGCTCAACTTCCATGAAAAGTTTCTTTACTTCGCAAGGGAAAAATAAATTTTAGTCATGTATAAATAGTCTAGGACAATCTAATTTTATTTTTTACACACATACATACATATGTATATATATATTTATATATATATATATATATTTTTTTGTGTACTTGGTTTACATAATAAAAAAATATTATTAGCTACTAGAGACAGGGAAAAAATACAAGGGCGTTTTCATTATATGCATTGAATTACATTCTTCTTTCAGAAATTGTAAGTCATTTATAAAAACCAACAAATTTACAAAAGTGATCTATGTTTAACTTGTGTACTAAAATGAATTCCAAAAAATTTATCTCTATTTTCAAATGAAACTCAAATTTATATTTTAATAGGAAATACTTTATGTGGTTTACTTTAAAATATTAAAATATAAATTGTTACAATATTATCACATAGATGTTTAATACTCTTAATATTATGAATTCTATATTTTGAATTTTTTTAGAAACGCTTTAACATTTAACTGTTTTTACTTCACTTCATATAAGTGTATTATACTCCAATATAAGAATTCACAAAATCTTTTTTAAATATTTACTAATAATTAAAAATTTCTTATAATAGCATTTAAAGTTTTAATTTATATTCAACAGAATTTATGTATATATATATATATATATATATATATATATGTATATTCATGTATATATATATACGCGTGTGTGTATGCATGCATATAAATGTGTGTATGTGCGATCATACATATATAAATAACAAAGTTTATCTGAGATTTATTAAAAATGTATATCATCGTCAACATTTTTCTTTAATTGTTTCAATTGTATGGTTCTAAAAATATGATATATTTAATGGATCTTAAATTAATTTTAAATGCAAATAAATATGAAATTCAAACCATAATAAAAATTAACAAATAATTGCTAAGCAGTCTATGGAATTTATAATTAAACAGAAAATTACTTTATATTCGGAGGAAAATGTAGAATTTTTCTAGGGTATTAATCAAATGTGTTGTTATACACTCTCTGCCAAAACAATTAAAATATATTGTAAGTTTTATATAAAATAAAGAGATAAGAGAAAATATTTTTGCCGAAAGTAGAAGAAGGGAATCACAAATGCAAATTTTTCTGATTTTCAAACTGTAAAGTATGCCAATTTTGAGTTCGAAGTCAAAAACGTGGCTACAGCAGCAATGAATGAAATTTGACTTTCAACTGAATAAAAGGCAAGCATGATCGGTATTCAGTGACTGCTTTGTTTCGATGAGTACGACTGCTTTGTTTCGATGTCTCAGCGAAGTCATTTAAAAAATTCAGAAGCTTGGAGAGGTGTTGGTTGGGTAGAAGATGGCTACACTCAAGCCGAAGTAGCGCAGGCCATTGGGGTGCCACAAATTGTGATTTCCAGGATCTGGAACCGTTTTTTGGGGGCTGGAAGTGCAGGCCGAAGATCAGGGCAAGCTCTTAGACGGGGAACAATGCCCAATGAAGATCGTTATTTACAGTTAACGGCTCGGAGACACCGAAGTATGAACGCTACTCTTTTCCAACAACACCTTAACTCGGCTATATACTCCACGGTTTCAACTCAGACTGTCCGAAAATGGCTACATGGTGTAGGTCTGTATGCTCGCTGACCGATGATAGTGTTAAACTGACATCAAGGCATCGTCGTGACCGCAAGGAGTAGACAAGGAGGGAGGAGAAAGGAAAAGAGCGATATTCTTTTTTCTGACGAGTCCCGTTTTTCTGTTCACCCTGATGATAGGCTTATTTTCATCTGGAGGGACCGTGACAATATGAATAATCTTGCGTTCGTGCACGAAAGTGTCAGATTTGGCGAAGGAGGAGTGGTGGTGTAAGGTGGAATCTTCATTGACAGGCGTACAGACCTCTTTATCATTCGAGATGGACTTCTGACTGGTCGCCGATATAGGGATTAGATCCTCAGAGCAAATGTAGTCCCTTACGCTGCAGCAATCGGAGATGCCTTCATTTTAATGGACGATAACTGCAAGCAACATCATGCTAACCTGGTGGAGGATTTCCTTTTTAAGAAAGAAATCGTACGAACGGATTGGCCAGCGTTTTCTCCAGACATTAATCCAATAGAGCACGTTTGGGACGCTCTAGGATGACGAGTTGCTGGCCACCAACCACCCCCCAAATTCACCAAGAAGCTCTTCTGGTAGAGGGGGACGGAATACCTCAACTCGTGATTAATAGCCTCATTGACTCCATGGCTCAAAGGTGTTCAACGTTGCTGGCTGTCCGTGGAAACCATACCCCCTACTGAAAATGATTTTCTTTGAAGAAAACACCTGTTCTTATTATTCTTTTCTCATATGCAGAAATTGTGTCTTTTTCCTTTTGTACACAAATACGCTATAAAATGCATTTTTTTCATGCATTATTGCATAGATTTCATTTTATACGCTGATAATAAATTGTATCTTGCGTATTTTTAGAAACGCATGCTCAGATAATTATTTCTTACTTCACTTCATTATATATAGTTACGCACTAGTAAACAACTGACAAGCTTTCTTTAATATGTCCACATTCAATAGAATTTTGCGCATTCAAATTCTAATATGCGATACTTTATACATTTCCACTGAAATATTATGTAATTAAAGAAAAATCAATAATTAGTGAAATGAAATAATTCTGCAAACTTGTATGAATATTCCAAAATATGTGGTTTCATGAAAAATAATTGTAAAACTATAGCAAGAAACACTTCTGCTTAAAATACAAATGTTAATAAAAGTTATGAAGTTATAAGAGCACTGTGGATTACGGAATATTAAATACCAAAATTATGTTATAGTAACACTTTTTTCACTAATGTTCTTGAAAAATAGTCAGTTTCTTGGAGGAACTGGATATAATGAAGTAAGAATTAAAGTTAATTCTTTTTATGTGAGTATTAAAATGATAAAATGTTTTATAAAATGACAAAGGTTTGATAGTAATGGTAAAGCTTATAGTAGAAGTTTTTGCTACTAAGCAAAATATTCAGAATACATAGCGCAAAGTGTTCAACCTGTAAAAGATTTTTTTCTTTCAAGCATATGTAAAGAATAATAATTATAAACTACTTCATTTGCAATGTACTCGAACTACATATTTTCCTTATTATAGAACTCAAAAATAAAATTACACTACTCTTACTTACATAGATAAAAAATGACAGAAAAATATCACTGAATAATTATTTAACATTGCATTTATCACACTGAAGATATATATCACCCCAATTTGCATATACATAAATTACTTTAATTTCCTTCATTAAAACTAATTCCTAAAAACAATTTTAAATATATAACAACAAAATATGATTATTAGTATTAATTTTATTCAATCTATTTAAACATTAAAAATTTAATGAAAATCAGCAATTTTTCGGTTAATCGTTCTCAGGACTAATGTTGGCTCACGAGAATTAATTCCTTTGAAATGAGTAATACTATGTTTTGATACTGTTTAATGTAACTTCCGAACGGCTACAAGCTTCAAAGCCCAGGTTTGAAACCGAACCTACAAACATTAAATAAGGGCTAAATCATTGACTATTCAACAACCTACTCAAGTTTTTAAATCATGGGGAATCAAGAATTCCCAACTTCGATTAAAGAAAAAAAATTCATAAGATTCATAACTCTAGTTTACTACAATGATATAAGTACCAAGAGAGGAAAAGAATACAGCGAGACCTGTAATTGCAAGACATTTTCTAATATTTGATTAAAATTATATTTCCGCCATAAATATATTTATTAAAAAAGCAAGATATAATGTTTTAATGGAACTAAGTTATATCAAGAAAAATACATTTGGAAATTTTCCTTCCATTATCTCCCATATTATTTTCTTCTAATGTACAGTTCTAATGTGAAATAGCTTTTATTAGTATACACTGAAATTATAAATAGTTTTGCTTATAATGCTATGTTTTAATATGTTATATGAACTATTGATTTGTATTTTCCTTACATAATGCAAGATCTCTCATTCTCTCAATTTCTCATTTTATTAAAGAAAAACAAATATTACGTATATCAGAGAATATTTTTAATCACCCTTAGTTTATTCTTAAGTAATTTCTCATTATCGTTTCTTTTGGGTAAAATGAATAATTTTTTAATTATATATTTAACATATTCTCTAAATCCTCATCAAAAATGTAATTGAACACATTTTCTCTGTAAGAGCAATAAGAAATAGCTGTATGGCTTGGATAATATAGACTTTTTCATAAACAATTTCAAAAAATGTAAAAGGAATGTTTGAAAATACATCACTAAATAAAAAAAAAAATTTGATTAGTATTTTTTATCATCAAATATATAAATTATGCAGACAGCCATGAAGGGATAAAAACATGTAAAATTACAGTGTTTCTCTTAAACTACAAATTATTTCTACAGACTTAAATAATAATTTGTGTTAAATGTTGCTTTCAAATTATATTTGTTATGTTTACAAGAACACCCCATATTATGTAATTAAAATTTCTTAAATTTTCTGATAGAAATATTGTGATTTCCAAATGGCTAGGTATTGGTAATTTATTAAATTACATATGTTGTACATTGATTAATCAAATATGATAAGCAACTTCACTCATTTCATTAAGTAATTGTGAGATGAATTTCCAAAATAAACTGTAGCTACAGTTAATTTATAAATTGTATGAATTATTATTTGTTCACAACCATTGTTTGGGGGATCAGGTAAACTTTTTGCATGAGTTTATTAACCGACTCAGCGTCCACGACATATGTGTTACGTCTCAATAAACTGGTCTAAAAGCATTCTGCGACGGCAGACTTACGTCGAAACTTTCCTGTTCAAAAGAGCTCTGTGACAGCAGAGATACGTCGCAGAGTATTCGCCAAAAGCGGCGACGACGTATATTTCAGCATAGTAGAAACCACTTATTTTTGCTTTCCCCCTAATCAGTGGTTTGATTGATCGGTCTTAATCACTCGAATCATACTCCTTGGAGACTTTTCTTTGAAAACTAAATCTAAGCCTGGATTTTACGCCTAATATCTAAAATAATGATTATTTTTTCGCCAAGGTTCAACTTTAAAATTTAATAATCTATAAATTTGCTACTTTAGAAATAAAATGCTAGTTTATACAATACATATTGTTTTTAATTTTAGTTCCTAAGCTAATTGAATTTGGCGATTTTATTACACAAAAATTATAAATCTATGCACTTTTAAATTACTAACACTTGCCTTCTTTTTTAACTTAAATTTTGATAATTTTCCTTCTCACATTAATTATTTCATAGATTTTAGTTAATTTAATTTGATTTTTATTGTTTTTGATGACATTTTTTATCAACTAGTTATTACTGAAATAAATAAATTTAGTAAATGTAAATTATTTAATTTCCAGTGAACGAACTCATCGCTGTAATAGTAAAATCGATTGGTTTTCCATAATTAATAATATTTAACTTAAGTTCTAATTAATATAATTAATTTAATTTGCATTTTTATTCTCTTAAAAGGGAAAAAATGCGTTAGGAAAAAATTTACTTTTAAGTTTACTCTCTGCATATTACATTTTATTTCGTTATTACTTTAATTTCTTTTAACATACACTTAAAATATTGATAATAAAACAGAAGTATCATCTTAAAGCAATGGTGAAACATGATTGCCATAAGAGTTGGAGCCAATAATATTAAACATGTTTTGATTATTATTTCTTTTTAATGAAAACATAATATTGAAAAATATATCAACAATATTTATTATTACACCATAAAAAGTCATTATTTTAATATATCAATATTAAAATGAAAGTATTTCTTAAGCATTTTACGTGATTGGAAATTTTCTCTAGTAAAAATGAAATTAAAAAAAATCTGATATTATCATTGTTCTGCTGTGAGTCATTTTACTCTATATATTTGTTTATTTACTTGCATAAATGTAATAATTTTTTTTCATGACGTAACAATAAATTCCTAGTAAGGAATTTGTGGAAATAAAATCAATTAATAAAATTGCATTGCTAAAATTTTTAGTGTAGAAAATAGTTATAGTTCTTTTATTTATAAAGGTATATAAAAGAAATTTTTAAATATAATAATCTTAACCAATTCTTGTTGTAATTGAGAATTTCTTGTTGTAAAATTGTGAAACATCTACTTTATTCATCTTATTTGAATTAAAAATTAATTTTCCTGATTTATCTTTTAAGCATAAAATAGTATATTCCATTTACGAGTTATTGGGTCATTAAAATGATATTAATGAAAAATATAAGAAAATTCATGCAAAATATAATTGGGATAAGTTTTAGGAATTACATTAAAATAAGTGTCTAATGAATGAAATAAAGAATAAATACACTAAGAAAATTTATATCTCTCAATCAAAATTCAAATTTTAAATTAAGAGACTATATTCTCTACAAGGTCTTTTTAATTAAGAGACTATATATAAAATAGATATAATATATGAATGTTTTTCATTCGTGTGAACACGTAATATTATGTTGCGAATGCAGCACCATTTTGTAAAAATACTTTCTTGTAATGAAGGAAGAAAGAATTCATGGTATATTGTTATGTATCATTTTACGTGAATTGAAAAGTCAATAGAAAGCAACTCATTATAATATTATAATTTTTTTTCATATAAATCTGGTGCTTTTGCCAAATTAAGTAATATTCTTTTGTTTTTATTTTTAATTATATGTATTCATTTAATCCTTACTGAATAAATTTTATTAAACCTTTGCGAACGTAATGATAAAGTCAATTGAATATTGAAGGCTAAAATTATTTTTTCTAAAATTTATACAAGCATTCGACAATACTATTTCAAACGGATTCTTATATACGTGAGAGAAATTTGTTTCCAAGAAGAAAACTATTCATGTGTGACTTCCTTTACGATTTAAGCATGTTTCCTGTTTGTCAGGGAAAGAATGAAAGAGGAGGATGTTTACTTACGAGAATAAAGCTTTCTGATTATTCTAACCAGATGAGAAATTGATTTCTCGCCATGATTCATTGTCACAAATTGACGATTATGTTCTACTTTTATAATAACTGAGAACTTACAAACAGAGCACATTACATTCAAAAGTATTTTCGGAAATTTAGATCAATAAAAATCATAAGTAAATCAATAAATTCTTCCCCGTTAGTTTTTGAAATTTAAAACTTCAAATCTAAAATCTAATGAATCAAATCCTAAAAAGAAAGCATAAAAAATATTAATGAATGATAGTAAAATAAGTCTAATCAATTAAAAAAGAATAATTCGCAAAGAAACTCTACAATTCTCAATTATACATTAAGTCTCTTTAATTAGAAAACTTTATATAGAAGAGATCTATTATAATTTTAAAAAGGTTTTGCATATTCGTTATATAATAAAATATAAGAATGTAAGAACTTTTCGTAAAAATATTTTTATAATGAAGTAATAATAGCCTCTTAATACTTTATTATATATTTTGTAAAATTAAATGTTAGTCAATGGAAACACATTATAAATTTATAAGTTTTTTTCGTACAGTGATTTTGCCAAACTAAATTGTAAAGATTCATTTGTTTTTATTTATAATTATACATAAAATTCAGTTCATAAACGCTAGATTAATATTTAAAAAATAACTCGAGTAATGCTCTTGTGAAAACAAATATTCCATTTATATTGGAATAAATTAAATGTAACAGTTTAACTACTTTTTAGTAAATGCACTGAAATATATTTCAATTCAGATTAACAAATGATGTTAATTTTCATGTGTTGTTACAAGTGATATTTTATCTAAGATTGTTCAGTTACGAGTTGAAAATATTAATTTAGCAAATAAATTTAAATTTTAATGCTTTAAAAAAATATCTATTGAAAAAAGAGCATAAGAAATATATATTTTTAGTTTGTTTAAAAAAATTAAATAAATTAATAATTTTAATATATTTTCAATTCATTTAGACTGTTGAATTCTATAAACGTATAAATAGTCTACGACAGCTTTGCTATGTGTGGTGAAAGTATTATGATATTGTAGGGGTTTGAAAAATATTTATTTACTTACATTAAATAATTATTAAGTTTCTACTTCTGTAACTTTTAAAATGGAATCAATTTAACATAATAACGTTGCTTGAAGTACATTGCTAAATTTTTTATCGTTCAATGATTGTCTTCATGTTAAGTCAATATCAATTGTTCGCCTTCATGTTACGTATCCTCTGAGCTTATAGGCAACACATCAACTCTTCTATTACAATAAGTTACTAAATAACAGTATATATATTTCCAATCACTATGAGGTCTCTCAAAGTACTTAACTCCATGAATTGAGAAAAATGTATTTCCAGATGAAAGGAAATACATAATTAGGACGGCGATAAACTCCTCTCAAATAATGTAAAGTGCTTAGGAAAGTTTTCTTAAAAAAAAGGTTGTCACATGTACTGAAAAAAATTAATTTAAATTCTTTTGCGTTTCAAATTCATTTTCTATTTCAACAGATTGCTTCATAATAGTAGACTATTATTTTGAGTTAATGAGAATAAGTATATTGAATACTTAACAAATAATTTGTTTTACGCAATTTATTTTTCTTCCTTCACTTGGAATTCTTTTCGATTAAAATACAACTTTAATTTAATAAATATCTTGTTAGAAATATCTAAATAATATTTTTAATATAAAAGAAAAAAATTGTAAAAATAAAAAAAATGATTTTATAATATTGTTTTAGAATGTAAATACATAAGAAATATCATAATTAGAAAGTACACAGTCAGCAAATATAACATTGTGTTAATTTCATTTATTTAATTTATACAGAACAATATTAGCAAGTTTATCTACATAAATTTTATATTAAAGAATTGTATTTTCATAAACAATAATACAGAAATAAAAATTAATCCTTTTTTGTAAATATTTAATTTTTTTGGGCTAAGAAACTTTTCAAATATTTAAATATAAGATGAAAGTAGTTTTTCAGATATAGTATAAACCAATAACATTACACACATTTATTCAGATTCTTATGCAAGTTTTCTAATGTTATGTTTAATTGTTTAAACTCAAAACATTTAGATATATTAATTAAAAAGCTTTGCTTTTTAAAAATAACATTATAAAAAAATTGAAAAAATATTATGCTTTTTTTTTTTTTAGTGTAAATAATTACCACACTGATTACTACATAGAAACGTGTTCATATAAAATAAAAATTTGTTTGTGTTAAGAATATATAATGTGAGGAAATGTATTTTTACTAACATTATTTTATACTACTGTAATAAAAATTTGAAAATCTTCAGTGTCTCATTCAAAAAGGGGAATTCCTATTATACAGAAAATAATAAATTACAAGAAAATGTGACAAGTAACTTTCTTAATTAAATTGGGCAAGAAATGTAAAACATCACAATTTGTAGATACCGCATTTCTTTGAACTTCAAATTTTTTACTAAGTCAACCTAAAAACACTGAAGAATTTCTTCAATCATTTTCAATTACACAAAAAACAGTTATTTATTATTAATTTTTGCTTTTTATGTTTTATACAAAAATAAAACATACGTTTTCGTTTTAACCACTTTTATTGGGGTGTACAATTCTTTCTGGCAAATTGGTGAAAATATACACACCTAGATAGTGTAGTTAGTGGTAAGTGACATCCCTCCCTCTAAACTCAGCATGTAACAGTTTTCAGGGGCGTAATAAATATTCACTATGAGAATGGGAAACAGTCGACGATATTTGTATAGTTTGGGAAAGTGGCTGTGGGAGAAAAAAGTAGTATATCCGGTTTTAAAGAAGAAACATTTTTCGCAGATTCTTGAAATTTTCTGCGCCGCTGAGTTGGTTAAAAAGGCATTTAATTAGATTTCAAATAGGTCAAAGTAACACAAGCTAATGTTTAAAGATTTAATGGAAAAGTAGTATAATAAGTTAAATTAGAGAAATAGAGAAAGGAAAATTTAATTAGACTTAAAATAATATTTTCAAAAAATGTGTAATTTTTTTTATTTGCAAATATTTCGCATATAACTCGTTTCATTTTATGCAATAAAAATATTTAATTAAACATATGATGCACTCTTTAAACAAACATTTGCCATTCTTATTAATATGAAAAATTAAACTTTGTTTCTAAAATTAATTTATAATACATTAGATGAAAATGCAGAATTAACATTAATATTCTTAACATAATTCAATAAAAAATATGGTTTTCAAGTTTTAGAAATCAATTGTAATGTGAATTCCTTTAAAACTTTTGTGAAAATTGTGTGTGGTATTCCGTAAAGTAGAATGTGTTTTATAATTCGTATACTGTAAATAATAATTATGAAAAAAATCTATTCTCTTCAGAAGTACTGCAGTAAGACATTTAATTTTTGAAGAATAAGTTAAGTAATTAAGTAATACTACTTATATACATATAATACTATATATATATATTTATATATATATATATATATATATATATATATATATATATATACTGTTTAAATATTCTATGATTTGAAAATTGATATCATTGATACACTCACATTAAGAATTATAATACAGTTCTTAAAAGATATCATATATATGAATATTAACAATTATGTGGAAAAATAGCTTAAAGCAAAATGCATGCGGCATTATAAATTGAGTGATTGGGAGAAATATTTCGTAAGGTCCTCTTGACATACATTGTCAAAAAATGAAAAATGTAGTCTATGATAATTTATAGATCCAATGTTAAATATATTTAGCTTATTTCGCCATGGAAGCTAATTAATAATTGATGCTGCAATTGATTAAATTTTTTATATTGTATCCTTTGGAGGGGTCAGATTTTATTCAAAAATTAGATTTCTTTCATGAAAGTAGTAATTTAAATAGCAATATCAAATAACATATATGTTCAAATGTACTTTCATAATATACATTAAAGCCAATAACAGTAAATGGAACTTAAAAATAAATACAAATTAATAAAGAAAATCAGAAGCTGCTACATTCTATTCTTTGACAGCTTGCATTTTTATGGAAAAGTTTATTTAATAGTACTCTCCCAAGTGTTTGTATATTCCAAGTCTTTCAAGTATTTATATATTTACTAGAAATTCCAAGATTTACAGTGATCGAGAGACAAGAAACTCAACAGAAGAAAAGCATAGTGTTTAGAAATATTACTTGAGAGCAAGTGTCCACAAATGCAAGAATATAAATATATGTAGCAGCGCACTTCTAAAACTTTTACGTCCCCTTCGATTTTATCCATTTCCTTCACTCTTCCAGTGCCGATCTTGATCGGTGCTTCCTTCTTCTCTTTGCTTTCAACTGATAGACAGGAATAAAAGAGCGAAATAGAGCCCAAGTTTTCCATTTCTGACGTAGAGGTGAAACGGGAAAAAAGAAGAAAGACTCCTCCAAGAATACCTAAATTTTATGTTTTTAGCCCGGAGTGCTCTGCGCTTAAGTAGTATAAAGAAACACAGCTTAGATTGAGGGAAATGTTATTCTTCTCACGGAATACCTTGCGCTGATGCAATTTTACGGGGCCTATGGCGTACGGAGGTATCGCCTCGGGAAAATTTTTCTTGATGGTAACTTGTTTACTCTAGATGTGTCCTATTGCTTTATATGTATCATAAACAGTGCTTTTCAGGCATAGAATTGTGCCATAGTTTTTTCTCGCTTACTCAAATATAGAAAAAAAGAATTAGTAAAATTTCGATGATACTCCATTCTTCCTTTCTTCAGGAAGTCATTTGAGTTTGAGATTTTTGACTATCTATTTATGATTATTCAATGTTACTTTAATTTTCTCATCCGCATTCCTATAATTTATGTTTACTTCGTAAAGTAAACTTAGAAAGTTTTAATTTTAAATACAATCTCCATAAATAGGATTCTTTATACGTTTGTTCTTAAATGTAATATAGTAATAAAAAAACACTCTATGAGAATTTTCCAAAATTATTTTAAAAATCATATTTATAGGAAGATAAAATTATTACCAGTTTTTATTTATTGATAACTCTGTGGTCGATAAGTATTATATAAGCACTGTGAGGCGCAAAGTTAATAATACATTTTAAAAGATAGTATGCATTATTAGAAAAAAAAGAATGCAAAAATAAAATCTTAAAGCAACGCAACCTATACGCAAATCTATTTAGAAAGAAGAAAGATTTTTTTTTATTAAAAGGTCTAAAAAAAAAGAGAAGTCTGAAGCAATAAGAGTAAAATATATTTTGATTACAAACATGTATACTAATTATCTGAAATATTAAAATATACGCTCTTTCTATAATTTCATTGCATCTTCCATGTATTGTCAGCAATTAAAGTGTGTTACAGTAATTTTAGTTTTAGAAACTAAGTTATGAGGGATTGACTATTAAGGGTTATGAGTTCATTGAATGCTATCTTTTAGGAATGATTGAGTTGTCTATAAAGTACTAATTTCTGTAGAACACTTGTTTGATCATGTATTGTTCCTCCAAAAGTGTAATTTATAATTACCTTTCAAAATAAAATAAAAATAGAATTACATTGTAAGTTGTTAAAATATATATTTATAGTAAAAACATTATAGTTAATTTAATACTTTTTAAAATATAACATTAAAAACAAATAAAAATTTATAATTTTGAGTTTTGCAAAAATTAATCCCAATTAAACACAATGGAACTATTTTATTTTTAAAGTTATTTCCTTGAATGATAAGAAAAAGAAAATTATTATGAATAATTAAGTGAAATAACTTTTCAGTAAAAAATTAAAAATGAAATGATTCTATGATTATAAATATTTTAAAAGGAAATGAAACATTTTATACAATTATTCACACTTTTAGAAAATATAAAAATTAAATTTAATAATGATCACCTAAACTGAATTTTTAATAGAAAATGAATTTTTAGTTTAAAATAATTTTTCTTAAATTATTTCAACATAAATTATGCATGCTTTAATTTATATATAGAGCATATTTTTTAAAAATATCTGTAAATCATTAAGTCATGAACAGAAAGCAAAATTATGTTAAAAATTTTCTTGTAAATAAAAATGTTTTCAGCATTTGTAAATATAAATTCCCCCATTAATTAATGCAACGTACAACAAATAATTTTAAATTCATGTCATTCTTACACTTTAGGATTACTTTCGATCACATTTCTTATAACGGGGTACAAAGCTAAAATCGCAAAACCCAGGTGCTTTAAATTAAAACTGAATACATTTTAAATAAATCTTCAATTTTCAGACAGTAAAGTATTTTAACGTTAAAAATGAAGTATATTTTCTTCCTTTGATTATTTTTTTGCCACCAATGTAATAAAGTAAGCTCTCTTGCACTATTACAGAATCAGCTTTTAGTGTTATGAAAGCACTCGTACCCTCGAGTTCATTTTGAAAACCCATGACGCGTGAAAAATTTTACCGGCAGTAGTAAAGGAGTAATTTCATTTCGCAACATTAGTTATTTTCGTACCATTAGTTTTGTGTTAAGGACCAATTTTCACCTTACTCAAGTGCATAATAAAGTGATAAAGGTTATGGCTAAAAGAAATCTGGGATCGGTCATAAACCTAACGCGCGAAACGTCCTAATATTTAACACTTTGAAATATATATATATATATATATATATATATATATATATATATATATATATATATATCCTTTGTGTTGCTTTCTTTTTCCTTGAGAAATCAAAAAATAAAAGTGTTCATCTGTTCTTTTTATCTTAATTACAGGACTTTTATTGTGCATGGGAAAATTATTTAAATATGAAAAGCTCATAAGGCTTTTATGATTATTTTCACCTAAAGATTCCGCATAAAAAAGGTAAACTCACTTAAAGAATAGTCCATAAAGTCTAAAATCAAAATGAATTGGTGTATTAGAATAAAGGTTTAAAATGGAATTGTTCTTGTCAAATTTTTCATTTATATATAAATAATTTGATTTGTGAATTGTAATCTTTCTAAAATAGTCAGATTTATACATGATACAGTCAGAAAATACCGTCACAACTTTAATAGAAGAAAATGACCAGAATTTTAATTTCTTTGCATTTTTAGAGTAATAAACTTGATAATATATACTATCAATTTTATTTGATATTCATAAGTTACTGGTTCAACTTTAGGTAGTTTACACTGGAATTATAAATATATATTAAAACTTTTTAAAAACCACAGACTACAACATATTTATTTATGGTTAACAGTTTAATTATTAAAAAATTAATTATTAAGGAATTAAGTACTCAACAGTATTCTTTTTAAACTGCATGATTTTTGCAAAATTGCTGAATAATATGTCAGCAGGCAAACATTGTCATAGGCAAACATTTTTGATAGGAGCTAACAGTGTGATTTCATACTAAAGAAGTTAAATAATTGCTTTTGAAAAAATTTTACCAGTAAATTAAAAAAAAAAAAAGCTATAGTTGTAATTAAAATATATGTAATTTTTCCTTGCTTTTATTTTCTTTTACAGGTCGTGAGTCAGTAAAATTCTAGATTAAAATTAGCATAAATAATTTTTTTTTGATAAAAATGAATTTTCAACAATTTGTCTAAAGTAAATAGATTTCACATGATTAAAGCATTGTAAAAAGGAAATGTAAGAGTTCAGACTTTTATTTGTTTTCGTTACTCTATTTAATTATTAAAAGATCTCACATAGAACATAGATACATTTTAAAATCAGTAATCTGTGAAAAAGATGTTCACAAATCTATCTCGAAATTCATTTTTATGCTTTATTTGGAATTCAGTTATTTTCGAATTTTCGAAATAGATTCGGAAATATATCAATAAAAATGCTTTCTTCAGTGTACAAGAAATAAAAGAATCAACAATACATTCGTGAAATCAGGATGTTTTCTCAAGCTGTTTCTTAAATTTTCAGCTATTTTATAATACAGCTACTTGTCAGAAAACAAATGCAAGTGGGATAAGGAAACAGCCGGAAAAGACAGCATCCTCGTACCAGAAACGAACTTGTATTTGAAGAAAGTATGGAATGAAAACTTTGAAGGAAGGAAAAATTCCGTAACTTATTCATCAGCTTAGTAAGGAGCGAAATTTCTAAGTATCTGTTATTTGTCGTCTGCTCTGCACCGATAGAGGAACGAGACCAGCGGCGACAGTCTCGCCGAGGATCATTAGGGATCTTACCTATCAAGTGACAGATGCTCTGTCATAATCCATCAAATGACTTGGCAAAGTGACGCCCGAAGATCGGTCCTTGTTTGCAGGCTCTTGACATATTCCAATCTCTTCCATCGATACGCCTCCTCTTTTCTCTTCCTGCTGCATTGTTTCAGGATTTGTGCTGCTGTTGTATCATTATTTCCTACTTGATGGACTTGGGGAGTGGACTGCTCTTTCCGTTCAGCAGCCAAGGTGAATAGAAGTAGCTAAATAATGACGATACCACGCTCTGCTTGCGAAAAATTTGTGCTGAAGATGCGTGGCACTTTTTTCATTCTTATATAGAAAATCTAGGACATAAATATGGACTTTAGCTAAATTCTGGAAAATGATAATTATCTTTAAATTTCCATTTGTTTTCGATTATTTGCTTTGTCATAAAATTAAAAATAAATGAGTTCAAATTTTTCTGTGACATAAAAACTGATTAATTTATCTACTTTTTTCCTTTTAAATGTTAATTCTTTCTATATATATTTTTCCATGCTAAAAAATTGAGAGGCAGAAGCGTTATACTTAATAGACAAGATAAATATAGTTTTATGCTTAAATAATTATTATATTATATATATATATATATATATATATATATATATATATATATATATATATATATATTATGGTTATTGTGTAAATAACGTTAAAAAATACAATCAAGTTTTTAATTCTGTACAATGTCTACAGTTATATAATTCGTAGTTATAATTTAGACGAATATGGACAACATTGATAAATAAAATTTATTTGAAAGAAATGAAATATATTTGACAAGCTTACAAAAATGAAGTATAAATGCTATTAAATTTTGAAATTTGTAACCAAATACTTCAAGAAGTAGAATTATTCATTTGTGGCCATATTTGCATGAAAGGAAATCCTTAATTTTTAGATCATTGTAAGATTACGTTCACGAATTATATTTGAAATATGCACATTTTTGAATTTTAAAATAAAAGAAATTTTATTTAGGCTGAATATGAAATTTCATCAAATGACTAATGAAAGTTTAATGTAGCAATTTAAATGTAAATTATTTTTATAATAAATACAAAACTTTCCATATTATTCTTTAAGATATCCATTTTTTTAATCAAATAAATATTAATGCATTTTATGTAAATATATGTAGAGGACATCAACATAATTAATAAAATATTTAATTTTCTCTTAAATTTTCTAAATTTTTAAATGTAAATATATTTTTATAAGTATAAATGTATCTTTAAAAATGATTTTTAACCTCATAAGTAAACATTTTTAAAAAAAAATTTTTCTAATTACAATGTTTAGAAATTATATTTTTTTCTCAATGATTAATTGTAAAATCATTAAAATTACAAACTGTCTTTCAAAAGAAAACTTCAAAATTTTTTTCAAACCTAACTTTTTTTAGATCCTTCATTATTATTAAAATTAATCATTGTGAATGTGTTACAAGTATATATATAGATCTTCAATTAACAAATATATTTTTCATTACTTATTTATAAAGTACTGTGCCTTTTTTTAGTTATATTTAATTTTTAAAACTTTAAAAAATGAAAACAAATATCTATTTTTTATTATTTAAATTTAACACTACTGTACTATACGAGATTTAAAAGATTTAATGTTTCTAAAATTAATTATTGTGCCTGTTTCTCATGTATATGTAAATATTTATCACTTACGAATATTGCTCCGTGCTTTACAATTCTTCTAGATATGAAACAAATATTCAAATAAATATTTTATAGTAATTATCTTGGTTTTATAATAAATACAATCTTTTAAATTAAAACTTTATGTCTTACAATCATTATAGATAACAAAGTATTAAGAAAAATAAATGTTTTGAATAAAATATAATATTTCTGTGTATCAAAAATATTACAGCTTGTATGGCTTTTTAACAAATGATATATACTTCCACCAAAAAGAATACATCATTAAAGATCATACATTATTAAAGATCATTGTCAAGATTATTAAAGATCTGAGCCAATGTGAATTTAAAATTAAAATTTCTCTATGGTTTAAATCACACACACATATGAATTTTAAAATAATATTTATATCTTGAACACTTATTATTGTTTATAGAAAAGAGAAAAAATAATATTCAACTGAAAAGATGGAACAATACAAATATAGTTTTATTTTTGAGTAATAAAGGTATTTAATTGTGCTAATAAAATTTAAATAAATTAATCTTTGTGCAATATCTATATATTTTTGTTTTCATATTAAATACATAGATAAGATGTTTATAGTTTCATTCTACCATATTTTTAACATAAATACGTCTATTCCATCGTGTATATATATATATATATTTATTTACTTGTTTTATACTTCTTATATTATAAATATTTCATATAAGCTTATAACACAAATCACATATAGATTTTTTTTAAGTATCTGTTATATCATTTTGTTATATATATATATATATATATATATATATATTGTAGATTTTTACTTATTTAGAGTTATTTCTTATTTAAAAAGATAAAAAAAATACTTATATTTTTCTTTTAAATTTGAAACTTATTGTTAATTTTCCTAAGCATGACAGTTTTTTTAAATAATCCCAAAAAAATATCTTTTTTAGATTGAATGAACAATGTATCATTATTATGTTAAAGAAAATGCGTTGGGCCCTTAAAATGTCACGGCATGTGCACTAATGACTCCTATTAAAAGAAATGAATAAAAGAGGTAATTCTATTTTCTTTTTTTGAAATATTTCTTGCATAAATTTGCTTTCTTTAAAATATAAGAAAATAATATAAATGTTCCTTTTACTTCATGAAATGTAAAAATAAATTCAATATATTAATGTTTAGCCTGATCAATATATTATGATCTTAAATAATTTTCTATTCTTTGAGTACTTCCATTCTCGTTTTTAGTTTGTATTTGTGTGCATCATTATTTAATAAAATATTTTTGTCCAAAACATTTTTATCTTTTTAGTACTTAATATTTCTTGGTTGATAATTTTAATATTACTTTCCATGTTTTTATTTATTGATTAAATGAATAAATGATTTAATAGTTACGATAAGAAATATTAATAAAATATTGTCTGCATTCATAATTTCAAAATATTTTCATATTTCAACTATTATTATAGCTTACCTCCCAATAATAAACATTTTCGCCCGTATACAATTTATTGACAAACAATATAATGGTATAATACACTTTAGTTTGAATAACTTATTTAACTTCTAAGTAATTTTGAGTTTCTAAAAATATTAAACTTGAAAAACATTTTCTGAAAACAGAAATAAGAGTAAAATTTAATTTAATAGATGAAAATAACACATTTCTCTGGGAAGTCATAAACAGTCACATTTGTGCTTCTCCTCTATGCAAGGAGCTCCACGTTATATTTGATTAATTGTTCATTTCAAAAGGAATCCAGTATATCTGAAATAGGTTTTATAAATTAGATCCCAAGATAAATGAAAGAAAGGTTTTCTTTCATAAGAATTTTTTTTCACTAAATTGAGGTAAAAAATAATATATATATCACCATGTCAGAGGAGTAAGGAAAATACTGAGATGATTCTAAAAGGTGGAATTTAAAGTTTTCATCTCTAAATAAAAAAGTTCTTTTTTTTTAATCATGAACTCATTATGTAATCTATTTAATTCTCCCCTTTTCTCAAGGTTTCCCGAACCATGTGAAGAAACCAAATACGCATATACACAAACGCATTTCCAAACGAGGTGGAAAGAAATTCATTGACTTTTTTTCTCACAAATTATGTGAGAGAGGCATGCACTAAATATTTTCATTCCCACACCAGAATAACTATTTTCCCTTCTTTCTCAGTGAATCCACATAAACACATTTCACTTTGTCTAGTAAAACGCGATTGGCCACTTGGCTTTTAAAAGAAAAAATGGAAATGTTTCTTGTTTCTCTGAAGCTTATTCATTCTCGAGACACCAGGTAACGGCTGAAATTTTGTTTCGCCGGCCGGGGACAATCGCAGTTAAAAACTAATTTGTTGAGTGGTAGCTAGAGAAGTCTCTTCAGCATTGGCCTCACGCCCGCAGGATGCCAAATTTATTCTGCCTGAATCTCCATTTTAGGATAGAAAAAAGTTATTAAGCCCCAAGATTCGTAACTGAAGCTTTCTTTTATATTTCGTAAATATACGTTTTGGACAGCAGTCGTGGAACATTCCCTGGAATGGATCATATTCATATATTCTTTTCTCTTTTGGGAATCATGTATTTCATTCTGAGTTCCTTCTATACTTTTGATCGACTCTTGTGTACACTGACTTAAAATGATAAATACTTGGCTCTCATTGTTTCGAAAAGTATTTTTAATTTTCTGTAACTTATTTTAATTGTTATAACAAGAGGCAGTTTCCAAAGACAACTAACTATAAGGTTTGTTACATTCTGCTATGTGCTAGGTAAAAGTCATTGTATTATTTTAGTATTATGAAATTGGCCGTAATAAATTACTATTTGAGAGTTAAATCAACGTATTTAAGTATCTTTAAAACATTAAAGTAGATTACAGTTGTTAAAATTAAATCTGCTTTTTCTTTCTTTCTTTCTTTTTTTTTTTTTACGCAAAATTAGTTTATTGTATACATTTTTTTATCGTATATCTTCGTAGAATTCTTACATCATTCATTTCTTTGTGCTTATTTTATCTATTTGTTTTTCTTTCCTTCATATAAACTTTATTTCATTAAGAACATACCTTCAACAAAATGTTATCATTTTTCTTAAACATAAATTTTTTTAAGAAAGATATTTTTATAAGTAAATTTTCGCTATTTTTTTAAAAAAAATCTCTAAAATGTACGAATTTTATTATATTGTTAAAGATTCTGTTAAATTTAGTTGAACATTATAATCACCGCTTTACTGATTTATGTTCTTCAATAATAAAAATTAGGTTTACATTAATAGTAATTATATTTTTTTCAGATTTTCAGTATAATTCGAGAGGAAAATCAATGTCTAAAATATGTCTGTAATTCTTATATTAAAAATACTTATAAACTATGAAAATATCCCTTAAAAATTTATATATCATTCACTATGAATTATGTTCTTTCTTATTTGAGTATTTATTTTAAACTATTATCAAATTTTTCAAATGACCAAAGTGCTTAAAATATATTGAAAAATGTTTTAAAAAATGTATTGAAAAATGTGAATAATAAAATCATATTCGAATAAAATATAAACTTTTTCACATACAGTTTAATTAGTATTTTTATATAGGTATAAACATGCTTTTATTAAATATAAACATGCTTATATTAAATATAAACATGCTTTTACAACTAAACTTTTATTGCATTATGAAAATTATTTGTCAGAGTAATGCAAGTTTCTTCATTTTTGAAAATAATAGTTTCTATGTATTACGGTTATTTCATATATTGCCAATATATTAAAATTTGGAAAATAGTGATAAAAATAATAAATTGATTTATATATTATTCAGCTTACTACTTCATGCATATATATACATACATATTTATATTATAAGAAAAAAAATTAATATACCCTTCAGTGATATACCTACGAAATTGAATTAAGGAATAGAGTTAATTTTTGATTTTATTTGAAAAGTGTGCTGATTAAAATCTCTTTATTATTATATAAATTTCAATGTGTATTTCTAGAAAGATTTAAACTCATCATGCACAAAAGTGGGAAAATCTGGTTTTGCTTCAAAACTATTATTATTTTAGAGAAGCTGTATAACATGAAGGATGTTGTTCCTTGAATTTGTTAATATTAACTTTAGAAAAGTTTCCAAGAATTCCTTATTTCCTTTGTTATTTCACCTGTTCCCAAGTACGCATTTTGAATGTAGAACATTTTAATTTTACGTAGTAAGACACCCACGTAAATTCTGTTTAAGAATTTCAGTAAGTAAACACCTTAAGGAGTATTTCGTTCAAGTGATTATTAGGTGTTATTGTTAGATATTTCAACGAGTTACAATAATAACCGCAGAATGTTATGATAAGCGATAAAATGCACATAAATTTTCTCCTCTTATGGCAACTTCATTTCACGGGTTGATTTTCGATGGTTTTCGTTTATGCCTGGAATGACGCCAGTTATGGATGGAGAGTAGAAATGTAGGAAATCCGAAAAAGTTTTCAAAAAGTGAAGGAATGTTAAGAAAATAAAAAATTTTTCCAGAAACAACACTCCAGATGAGTTGAAGCTTTAAATCCTCTAAGACAAAAAATTTTTATTACTTTTCTCATATAATAACTTTGTAAAATGAAGAAAAAAAGATAAAGGCAGTAGGAAAAGCTATCGTCGGAAAATAACATTTGTTTCTTAGGATCAACGCTCTCTTCAACTGTGACTCAGATGACGTGAATCTCTCCAGAGAATTTAATAAAACTATTGTGAGTGATCTTCGGAAAATATGGTTCATTTTTCATTAACTGTATCTTGTCTTTTGAAAAGAAACTGTGTCGAGAAAATTAGTTAGCAAATAAAGAAATTGAAGCTGAAATTGAAACTCTTTGGAGTGATATGTAATTTTCAACTTACAGAACACAAACTCAATGAAACAATTTATCGAATACCATATCTTTTCAATTATTTTGATTAGTGCATTTTTTTCAAATTTATACTTCCCATTAAATAGTTTTTTTCTACTTAATGTGTATTTTTAAAGTAAATCAATAGTTTAAAAAGTAGGATTAATATACTTTATTTATAATTAACTTAGAATATTTTAGTAAAATATAATGCCTCAACTGACCCCTTTTTCACAAAATTCAATCGTTCATAACTATTTTTCGACTTGTTTACAAAATCATAATTGTGATGTGCACCAACGATAAAAACTATAATTTTTCTGCATTATGATATAGATTTAAAATAATTTAATTAATTTTCAAATATATTTTGTTTGGCAGCATTGTTCATTATCAACCTTAGATCTATCGAAAACGTATATTTAATTATAGATTGCAAACAAATTTTCTTAGGAGATTTTAATTTAATATCTAAGAAATATATATACCAATATAATATTCTATTATTATGTGTGTTTTATTTTTGATTTATTTAAAATTTGATCTTTTATTAAATTGTATCACATTTTATTTATGAGTTTAATTTTTTCATGGTGGTAATAACAATCAATAAGCAAAGTTCTCTATCAAACTGAGTGTCACATAATTATTAGCTTTCTATTTACTTCACAATTTCTCGTATTCAAAAATGTTGAATATTGGAATATTTTAAATACTTCGCACAAAATTTTGTCAATTTAGAAAGCACAATATAATAACATGGTCAACATGATTGTATTAGATGATTTTGCAATTTTTTTTCAAGCAATGTAGAATATTACATGGAATGTCATTAACAATATTCTTTCATTAATAAATTTTAAGACACCGAATTAAAATAAATTTCTTTTAATTTTTTGAATATTTCTGTATTTTTACAACATTGTCAACAAAATATAATATTTTCAATTTACGTGTTCAAAAATCCTTTTATCTCTGAGTTTTCCAAAATGGCTTGTTTATTGGCATGGCTTGTTTAATCATTCTTAATTTATATAAAAAAGCTAAATTCTGAAAAAACAAAAAGTTAAATTCATTTATTGATTAGAGTACAAATGCACGACTAATTAATTTTATACATTACATAAAAACTAAATTAAAGTATATAAATCTACCCATATTATATGTATATATATATGTACGAATCATTTACCTCTCTGTTTTATGTTGAATAAAATTTGACTGCTTTATCGTATTGATTATATAAATTTCATTATATTTCTAATTAATTTTAAATCAAATACAATGAAGCTCTATTTTCTTCAATAGAATTCATTGTGAGAAATGTTTATTAGACTTCTTTTTTTCTCAACTATTATTATAGTTGATAATACTTACAAAATAAGAATGTTAGTTTATATCTGCTTTGAGCATTATGCTTAGCTTGGAAGCTCCATATCATTTAAAACAATTATAAGAAAATAACATTACACATTTATTTAAAAGCTACTGCTAAATTTAATTTTAATTACTTCTATACCTTTATATCATACTTTGTTGTTGAATATATTCTGTACCGATCTAAATTTTGTGGTATTGAGTTTCAGAGACATGACTTGAATCTTATTTCACAAGTATGGCACCAACAAATTAAAAAAAAGAGTTCACATTTTATGATTGAGATATAAGAACAGCCATTAAAAAATTCAGCTTTTCAATCCAACATCTGTTAAAAAATCATAAAAAAAACTATTCTCAGATGGATGCGAGAATATGTTCGATCATACTGAAAAAAAAATCCAATGATCAATTAAACGCAATCTGGGTTATCACAGAAAGAAAAGAGATTCTGAGAAAGAAGAATGGAATCTTGGTAACATAGTGTTCCCCAACCTCAAGGAATGCAATTGAAAAACCGTAATCAAGCTTAACTTTAAAATATTATTAAAAAATCGAAGTCGAATTAGATTTTTCGGATCGTTTTATCACCGATGTCGATAAACGATGACTATGCCATAAACAAGGATGTTATCGGCTCTAAGGCGAGTTTTGTGAATTTTGAAAGGACACCATAAATGACTTTCCATTATCAGAGATGGGGGAAAATGCCATTTGCCATTAATTTGTCGTTAGCATTTTCTCAATGCTACGAATATTTTTTAGGAGGAGATGCTGCACCACGTTCATCCATTTTGAAGGATGACTGTGCCGCGTAATTAGTCCTGGACTTTGACAGAACTACCGGGGCCCCTTAATCAGTTTACTAATAACCATCTTTACTTCCATTAGCTGGTGATAGAGACTGGAGTGGAAAAAAATACTCTGATGAACTGATTAATTGCTTATGTTCGATGGTTCCAGCATGTATTTATCGATTGAAAAGTCAACGAGAAAAATAATGAAAAATGAGAAGCCAGGGCACATTGTTTTTCTTCCTTTAATATATTGCGAACAGTTTTTACATACTTCCGAATATTGGTGTACGAAAGAGAATCTATGTTTTTCATTCATATGGTTTGCAGGGAATAAATCTTTTAATATCCCAACAATTTAACTTTTCATCAATTTTTAATGCATCATATATAAAAATTGATTTTGATAAAATATTATTTATTTCTTACGGATTTTTTTACAAATTATGATTCAAACAAATAGCTCTTTTATACAAGTAAGTTTTCAAATTTAACAAAGAAATTTGTCTTTGATTCTTCTAAACGTAGTATATAGTTATATTAAATTATATCCCTTATGGAAATATAAAAATTATATTTAATTTGAGATTTAAAATGTGGTCTTAATAGAATTCTTTAAAAAATATACTCAATTACAATATCAATAACATTTTAAGATTGTTGAAATTTCAAAGCATTTTTTTCTCTATAATCTAAAATAATCTCATATAATTTCAAAGAATAAAATTTATCTATTTTACAAATCATACTTTTATATTTTAAATGAATTACTCCTCATATCTTTTTTTTCTTTTAATTGTAAATTTTAAATTCATTTTTTACTTAAGCAATATCTCAGAGATTTTTTATACTCAAAGAATATTTCTTTTTTATTCAAAAAATATTATAAGATTTTTTCCTTTCATAATCAAATTTGTAATGAGTCATCAGGTAAATCAGATTAAGTCATAATAATATTCAGAAACAATTTAAACTTACCATGTTCCTTATTGCAATGAAAATCTGTTCTCTTTAAGTCGCATGCCACGCTACTATTTTATCCAGTATTGCTTGCATACAAATAATACGTTACTTCCGCTGTTACTCACTCATGTAGAATTCAGAGCTATATTACGGAGTTAAATTTTTAAGAGACGGAAGCATTTTTAGGAAGTAGGAACATTTTGAAACATGAGCAAATATGACAGTTAGTTGGATAGTTTGATTGAGGAAAGAGGCCAATTCATATTCTCGTATTCTTTCATTGCCCATAGCTGGAAAACAACATCTGAGATTAATCCTAAAGAAGATTAAAAAAACTACATTGTATTGTGAAAACGTCGGTATAGGGATTGAATTTACCATAATATTTATAATAGTTCATTAAAAGTTTTTCAAGAAATAGTTTGCATTCTGTCAGTGCAATGCATAGTACAAAATTCCTTTTTCTGGTTTTTTTGAGTACTTCTTACACAATTAAAATTTTCCCAATGTTATTTTTGAAAATTTCCTTTTCTTCTTTTTAAAGATTTCTTCAATTGCAACAATAAAAACTAAGAAAATCAACAATGTTTTTTTTTTCTTTATTAGATGGTGCATCAAGCATGGAAACAAAAACAAATGTTTTAGTTAGAAGATGCTAACGAAAATATGAAAAATAATTCATCTCATTACCCCACATTTTCTGACATTTTCTTCTGGCATTTTTTTGTTTTCAAAACTTTTCTATAATATTATTAATTGTTAAATAGATATTATTTTTCATGTTTGAAAATTCAATTTAATTTAAAAATGTTCTTACAATTGTACACTTACTTATGTTAGGCTATTGTTCTTACTTTATTTCTTTTTTAATTTCAATAGTAGATTTAATAAAAATCAAAAGGTGTATTCATTGTTAATCAACGGGCACAGAAACTAATTGTTTTAAGTGAACATTTGTTTGAATTATTGTATTTCATTTTTTGAGGTTTTATGTCCAAAGTAGATCGTCTTGCTAACCAATCCATAAATAATCTGTTTTGTTCTATTAGTATCGGAGAGTTATTTACCAAGTGGTTTCCTTGAATTGTTTGCCAATTATGCAAAAGAAAAAAAATAAATCCATGGAATGATGGAAGTATGTTTAAGTGACATCCAAATTTGTACATTTTGAGCTAGCATGCTAATCATATTGAAGTTCCAAGAATAAAAGTTATTTGAAACCACTGTGATAATAAAATTATTATATACATAAATAGCTAGTGGAAATTGTTTCTCCTATAAAGGTAAATGAAATGCATATTTTTGCTCTTTTGCTGTTAATGAAAAGAACATAATTGTAGGAACGATATAACAAACTGAGCTACAACAAGATATATGACAAATACATGGAACCGAATTTTCATTGTTAAGGATATTAATTTTGTAGCGTTTTTTTCTATATTTTTAAAGATTTGCAAAGTTTTTAACTTCTATATGTAAACTGAAAATTGCATTTCTAATAAATGCATCTTGATATAATATTTACTGAAATATGAAAGAAAAATTTAATTATTATTATTATTTTTTTGTAAACAATTTTATGATTTTCTTATACACTTAAATATTGTCAGAAAATTTTGAAAGAGAAACTTATCAAAGTAATATAGATAATGTATTAAATGTCTTTTGCTGCAAAATGATAAGATATATATATTATTTATATGTAGTAAATTTAATTTATAGGTATTTGCTTATTTATTGTTGAAAGCTGAAACCGTATATTATTTCAGAAGTTTCAGATAAGTTATAATCATCTCCAAATATTCTCAACTTCTTTTTGTTGTTTAAAATCTATCATGCGTCACATTTTCTTAGAGTGAAGAAATAACTTATTGAAAAGTTCTTAGAATTCCTTAATATATGAAAACTTAATTGCAGGAAATATAATCTCTTAATGATAATAAGAAGATGAAAGTAATATAATGTAAAAGCAGAAAGTATCTTATTAAAACTAAATATTTTTTAAAGTTAAAATTAAAAGTTTAAGTTTCAGATTCTAATAAAGCCTATGCTATAGACATTTCTTTTATAGAAGCAAAAATTCTTTATACACTAGAACTTTAAGTTGAAAAATTTAATAAATTAATTTTGTAATTAAAATTTTAACTAGTGAAGCTAAAGTATTAAATTTATTTGATTTTTACAAAGATTTAATAAAGTGTTATTTCTTAATATTGAGTCCTTTTAAAATTACATTATACTAAATCTAATTTTTAGAGTCCAAGATGTTTTCTACAAATTTATATTGATACAAATTTGAAGAAAAATAATATTAAACTGACTCATAAATCATTAAGAAATTACTTCATTCTTATGCGTTACCACATATAGTATTTAAATACATGTCCTAAATTAAATATTATAAATGAACAGAATTTCATCTTTACATTTAAATAAAGAAAAAACCCCGTAGTGTCATTTGGGACAACAGCTCCCTTATCTTGATGGTATAGGCTTCAATAGTTAATCCTGATTAAAAAAAAAAACAAAAAAAAAACAAAAAAAAAAAACAACATAGTGTTGAGAAGAAATGTTTTTGATAAAAGTTTGTTAGGAAAAAATGCCTGAACTCGAATGCTGTAAAGTGGAGTGTATCAGTTTATGTATTAACCTTGTCATATGAAAATGATCTACAATTCCTATTGACCTTGTTTAGTAAATTTTGTTGGCACAAAATACAGTTTAAAAGCTAAAATATTTCTTGAAAAAGTTTTACCAATAAACGTTCCCCTATACTTACGAGTTGTATTTAAAATTAGTAACTTTTTAAATGTAAATTAACTTTAAATTTTTATTATTTAAATTACGATGACATTATAGCCACAGCATAAAGTAATGCTGCAAATAATTTTGTTCGAAGTTTTGTAAATAATATAATTAAGTAAACTGAGATATCATCGATGTGTAAAAAAATATTTGGAAGGTAACGCAAAGATTAAATGATTGAAATTACATTCTCTTATGAAGTGTGGATGACAAAATGTGTAGTTAATTGAGCCGCTCTTGTTAACTATATATATATATATAAACTATCACATACATTGGATTAATTCAAAAAGTTTTGGAAGCATTCTTGGGTCATTCCATGCCGCTTTCACATATATCCAAAAAAGACCAGTGCAACAACAGGTGTATCCCATGTAATATGCATGTGTATCCCTGGAGATAGGTTATGCAAGCGTGGATTCTGTTTTTGATTTGCAAATGATCGGAAAAAAGTCAATGAAGCAATTCAATGTGATAGATAATTAATAATTCATGAACACTACAAACCAAGTGTGGTCGGGCATAATACTATTGGAATATGTCTGATACCAAGCTCAGAAGGCATGGGGCCACAATGACCAGTACCTCAGATATGTAATGCTGGCTGTTCAGTGAACCGGCAAAGAGCACGAGAGGTAAGCGAGAGTGAAATTCAATACTGTCCTAATCCATGATATTATGTGAAGAACCAGTGCGGAAATGCATAATGGAAAAATTCAGCAGTTTCTCACCAGATGGCGTCAAACTCAAACCCGTCTTTCTTAATTTTGGAGACAAAAGTGGAATTCATCTATAAAGGCAATGTCCATTTCAAAGTCAATATTCATTATTCATCGCATCTATTGCCTACATAAATGCCTGTGATTTTGAGAAAAGTGTAATTTAGGTATATACCTCGCTGACATTCTAATAAGCTGCAAATGACGTTGATTGTTATGAGTGTACATGACTGAGCGATCCACAGCTGACATGCGCACAATATGCTCATCATGAAGTTAAGTGGCAAAACGAGGTACCATCTTGGACTGACGCAACTGGTTGATTCTGTAAAGAATCATGTTCATTGCATGACGTCATTCCAATGGTAGAATTACAGAGAGCTCCGGAAGGTGGAACAGAGAAGACTGGGGGTTAGAGAACTAATTATAGGTTTTACGGTTCGAAGTAGACTCCTAATATCAGCAATGGTTCTTTAAACAAATCTTTCTAAGGTGCAGTATAGCCAAAGAAATGTCGTTCTCAAAAAAACGAGTTTTCTCGCATCATAAAGAGGGTCCTGATATGGTTCCGTCGAACTTCTACTGAGGCGGTGGGCTTGCGATGTAGAAAACATGCGGTTTTGTCAAGGACAGGGCACTTTAGGAATAGAAGTCTCTGCTTCTGGCACTATGTCTCTCCAACTCGATCCAATAATGTCCCTAATGTATCCAGCAATGACATATAAACCGCGCAAATACTTGGGTTCATTTAATCTGATCACCACTATTTTTGATGGTTAACCAGCAATCTAGATAAACAGCTATTCTTTGGACAATCTTAAAAACTCGGTTAAAATGAGATTCGATGTCTTCAATGAAGCACATTTAAGCAGCTTACAAAAATACATGCATGAAAATACTACTACGAATTCAAAATTCACAATACCTCCTCTGCATTTATATAGTGTTTGCAAGTGGTACTGCAGTAGCTCAGACAAAGATGTGCTTCGGTTAGAGCTTTAGCTCTCGGTTTAGTTCAAATGTAATGTAATGTCCTTGGTAGGTTCGAGTCCTAATTAGGACATGAGTGTTTTTAGTATTTTCGGATCCTCGTTTAACTGTAGATCCCATTCTAATTAGTCTTGGTGTACAAAAAATGACCCTTGAGATATATGCCAATTAAGTGACCGAACAAACCAAACCAATCATGGATGAACTGCAACCATCAGGACTTCCATATTTCATCTTCACAAATTCGTACTTCGTAAATGATGTAAATTTTACATAACTTGCATGACCATATATATATATATATATATATATATAAATATATATATATATATATATATATATATATATAATTGTAAATTATATGGCACATTCACAGGAAGATTCCTCAATAACAACTCAAATTTGATTTAAAATTCACAGGTTTTTGATTACTGTGAAACGAAATGAATATTATAATTTTTCAACAGTAACTTTGGAATTAGTACTCTAAAAAATATTTACATAGAAAAACCTCATGAAACTGGCAAAAATTTATGTGAAAAGGTAATGTAAAATAATGTTCATCATATTAGATAAGAAACAAATAGATCTATTCTATAAAATTATAGAAATTTGATTAATACGTGTTTAGACATTTAAAACGATATAATAATAGATACATACTTTGAACGGTTCATTAAATGTATGTAAAATGTGTGTAAATAAGCTAGTGCATTTTTTTAACTTCTGAAATATGTATATTTTCTGTGCAAGTACTTGAATAATCAGATTCAATAATTTAAGTAAAATGAAAAAGTATGATGTTATTTTTGATGATGTTATTTCATTTGTTATTTTTGGTACTTACAGCTTTTTTTTCAAGGTCTAACGTATAAGAAAGATTATAAAGATTTTCTCTTTTCAGTGCGAATTTTTCTGCTCGTATTTTGAATTAATAATTCTACAACACTGATTCCCATTTCAATTGTTTAGTAAGGAGTATATCATATATTATTACCAGATGATATTCAATTACTTTTATTACAATATAAAAAATAGACACTTAATCACTAAGATATAGTGCAACATGAAAACCTAATTTACAAAAACATCTTTGCTCTGGTTTTATGTTTATTTATAAAAACATTTTTACAAATGTTTCTTTCAAAAAACGTTGAAATCGTTTTATTTGCATTCAAATCTACTTTTCTCACTCATCGAGTATAAAGCAGGATAGAAGTTTTCATCAGTTATTATTTTTTTAAAGGAATTACCCAAGTTACGTTTAGTATAACTTACACATATTTCTGAGGTTTATCACAGCCAATATTTTTGAATCATATATATTTTATATTAACTAAACTCCGAAATTGTTTTATTGACAAGTAATGTCTTTTTATGTATTTCATTTTCAAGTTTGTTAATGTATTCTATTAGTTAATCCAATCATATTTCTGAATAGGACTATCCATCCCATCTTTCCGAAAGCAGCATAACTGTAGGTTTTTGAATCTTAAGAATTATTTCTAACCTTCAGCTTAATGAAACTTCATACATTGCACACTACTCTAGAAAAATAAACATAAGTAAGCAAATAAGTATTTGTAACAAGTGCACAGGTTCTACCACTGTGTCAATGTTCAATCCTTTTTCATTTTTTTTGCAATTTTTATCCATATTTTGCTTTTTTCACTTAATGCAAAACTTTAAAAGGCGCCCAAAATTCGGTCTCTGAACTTTTCCATATTTAACTGAAAGGAATAGCAACCATATTGCCCATATAAGGAAAAAAAATAAGTGCAGTCATAAGTACACAATGTTGTTGTTAAATTAATTTCAATTACATTGATTTAAAGAAAACAGCAATCAACGAGTTAATACCTTCTTATTATTCGTGATTTTATCTCCTTTAATTTCAAATGAATATGAGAAAATACTTTTGGTTTTGATACTTTAGGGCTGGTTTTATCTTTAGTGATTTTTGACTATTTCGACTGAGTTTTGTCTGTAGCATATGTTAATTTGGATAGAATTTTTTTTATTGCCAGAAGCTTGTAAATAAAACATAATTGCAATCGATATTTACTGTATCAAATGTAACATGATATTCTAAGCTGTTTGTAAAGTTAACTTAAACGTTAATATAACACAATAGAGATAGCACAATTAATTCTAAATAAATAATGGAAAAAAGTATATTTCAGACTTGAAATATCGTTTGAAATTACGTAGTGTTTGCGAAATAAACATTCACTCAGGATTTAAATTCCGCCCAAGATTATATGTGATGCCATGTACTCTTAAAAAAGAATAAAATGTTGGTAAAATTTAATTTATAAATTTCAATTACATTGTTGTTGATAATGGATGTTTTTAAACACAAAATTGTTCATCAAAAGTCCATGAAAAATTAAACTTTTTATTTCTTATAATTCTAAATGCTCAAAAATTCCACACACACAAGTTTTATATATTTTTGTATTAACAAAGTGTTTTTATTTAGAGCAGTTATAATTAAAAATTTAGATTTTGAGAGAAATAAATAAAACTTGATTTCTCAAGCGATTGTAACACTAAGTTGTGGTCGAAAATAACTACATTTTTATAATCACGCTTTATTTAAAATGTGTTTTAACATTCTCTCTTCTAATCTATGTAAATTTTTGCATCATATTATAGTTTAGGTAAAGCAAATTTTGTAACAATCACCTATTTTATGATAATTAATATTTGACAGCTAAAATGTTTCAATTACTTCGATATTTAAACTTTTGATTTATGAGTTTTTAATTTAATTTTTCATCAAAAATATTAGAACTCTTTCTAGGATTTATGATATTATGTTTTGAAATTGTTATTATTCATTTTTATATTAAAAATATAAAATTACTTGAGAATATAATTTATAA
>JAPDSC010098896.1:3141-17685 GCA_026290005.1 Latrodectus geometricus | reverse complement strand
TTAATGTTACGTATATTTTACATAACAGATACAAAATTTTATTTTAAGTAGTTTTCAATTAATAAATGTATAAATCAACACGCGATTTTATTTTAAGTTTTTAACACTACAGTTCACTACAGTTAGAAATTTACAGGAAATCAATATCAGGTAAGTAGGGGGTCTACCCAACACGGAAAAACATGGCAAGGGGTCTACGACACAAAAAAGTTTGGGGAACTCTGATCTATTTATCGCCTTGAGAATGTCTTTTTTACCTAACAAAAAGGATAATTTTATTATATTTTAAATTTAGCAAAATTTATAATTAAAGAATATAAAATATTTGATTACATTAATTATATTCATATTCAAAGAGCTTATTAAGAGTAATAAATATTCAGAATATATTTTAAAATAGAGTATATTTTAAATATAAAATATATAGTATATTACTATAGAGTATATTTTAAAATATTCTGGATATAGTATATTACATAAATATTTTCCTAAGAACATGTATAATTCTTTTTTATTACTTCAGTTTGCATTATTGGCAGAGAACATAATTAGTATGAAGTAATTTGTATTAAATTTGATACTCTTGAGTTTTTATGTTGGTTGGGTTGTTGAAAATATAAAAAATATTCACAAATCAAGGAAAAATGCTTTCTACATTTGTGAAAAACAGATAAATGTTTTAAATGTTTCTCCTCAAACAAAAAGTCTTTCTAAATCTGTAAGAGACAGCTAAATTCTGTTAATTTTTTCTTGAACAATTTATCAAAGCATAACATTTTACATATATTTTATCTCAAAAAAATTACTCAGATTTCGATAGCAATCATTTTCAACTTTGTGATTTCTGAAAAAAAAAAACAAGGCTCAAAAAAATATACTCAAAATATCAAGGTGATTCTCGATAAAGTGCTTAAATTTATTGATCAAGAAAAAGAAATCGGATCTTTCGACTCTTCACTTGCTGTTCGGCAACATCAAATATGAGTCCCACTTTTAGTGAAATTGCATTTTTTTCTTTTCCCCAATCCTTACAGAAAGTAAATTTCAGCAGCGGCTTGTAGACAAGTAAAGATACCCAGAGATCCAAAATGCACCTCTTACAAAAAGTTCTACGAAACTTATAGCGTAAATATCTTCCACGTAAAAAAATAAGCTTTTTAGCTATTTACTAAGTTTGTTATTTTCCTCTTTTATCTTTTGAGAGCTGTTCCAACAGAAGCATTCTGTTTCTTTCTTAGGAATTTTCTATTTCACTAGAATACATTTTAGGCAACCAACACTATAAGTAAGAACTAATCATCAGTATATATCACCTAATACATTGTTAAATATAAATTTTAATTAGTCATTATTTATAATAGAAATGAAAACAGTTGGTTTACTAAATCAAATAAAATATAAAGCCAGTTTATCAACAAAAAAAAACTTTTCATGAATTTCATATTATTTAAAAACTCTTAGTTAAAATACTGAAATTTTCCAAAAAAATAGCTTTAGTTTTCGTAAAACATTCTTTACACATTCTTGTATATTCTATTTTATTTAGAATTCTACTTGAGTAGGCATTTTTGGAGAAAAACTAGCTCATAACCTCTTTAAGAAAGCATTGGAATTTTAAAATAACATAAAATTTTAGACGAAATGATGAAACTCTGGTGTAAATCTAAAATCAAAATAGAAAACTGTTTCAAAATAAAACTTTTGTAGAATTTAATTTTATAGGAATATACTTTAAAGTTTAAAGAAGTTGAATGAAATTTAAAAATCTCGATTCAGTTTAATTTTAATTACCTTTAAGTAAGAAAATTATATGGATATGAATTCATTTCATTTCTTAGAAATAGCAAACATTTTGGGTATACAATAGATTTAAAGAAATCTGTTTGTTATTAAATTTAAAAAATTTCAAAGCTTAGCGAATAATACACACTTTTCAAAAAAACTTCTTTAAAAACAAAATGTATTTAATTATTTTAATAGGATAAAAAAAAGTATTAAAAACATTAATCAATTGGGAAAAGGATTAAAGAAATTATAAATCCAATTTAATCGTAGATACAACTCGTATTTACATAATACTTAGGAAACATCAGTGCAAAAGAAAGTGATAAATCAGCCATCACCCGTTGCACGGCAATTTCAGTGATTTTCCACCAGTCATTTGAAATGCAGGAACTACTTTGATATACCCCCCAAATCGGAAATTTGGCGACTTTTTTTCCCTCACCAACCATTATACCTGTTTTTGGCGCCTTTTTTTTACTCGCCAAGATGGATTCTCGCTAAATATAAATAATTAATACATAAAAAACTTTAAAAAAAGAACTCAGAAAATGGTACAAAATACAAGAAAATACTAAATTTGACAACAGCAAAAACCTAAAAGCTGAAAAAACCTAAATTGGTAACACCAAAATAAGAAACAGCAACCCTAAAAAGTCCGTAGGGAAGGCCAGATTTGGCCGTAATTTTTTTTTTGGGGGGGGGATATCAAAGTTGTTCCGAAATGCATTGACATTGCTTTCAGAATTAATATAAAATGCTAAAATTTTCACGAGCGCACAGAAATAATAAGAATTCAGAATTAGATATTAGGAATTGCGTTCATTAGTGTATTGCTTTGCAGCTTTTCGTGTAAGATGACTATAAAAAGTGTTACATTTAAACTTTACTTAATTAGCATATGATGCTAATTGTTATTTCTTAGAAATTTATAACTGATGAAAAGGAAATTTTAAATAAAAATAGTTAAGAATAAGACAATTGAAAAGGAATAAAATTGAAGACAGTTTTACTATTGATAAAGTTCATTATTAAAGATCTCATGAACGATTAAAAACAATCGCGTTTTGAAAATTATTTATTTCATCACTATTCTGAATAATAATTTTTGGAAGTTTAATCGACAGAATGAAAATTGTTAAATGTAAATAAAAAAGTGGGTTTCAAGCATTTTAAGAATTTTAAATGCAAAAGATGTTGCTGGAATTAATTAGTTAATGTATCTAGTTGCTCTAAGAGATCAAGAATAATTGAAATCAGGCATCGAATGGCAAAAATAAAATCTTAGCCGTGCAATGTTCTGTAATCCCATAGATGAAATGTGTAAATAAGACTAAATTATACTTACCAAATTTGTATTCTTTTTCATTAGTGTTATGCATAATAAGATCATGTATCATTCAAACTACAATTCAATAAAAATAATTTATTGAATAGCTAATATACCTAATTTATGATTTATAAAAATACAGACTATTATTAAAGTCATAAGGATTAAATAATTTATAGTTCTCATATCTTTTGAACTATCAAAAATAAATGAATTATTAAAATAACACAGTATTTATATAAATATCAATACACAATGGTATATACATAATATTTTAACGATAAATTAGATAAGATTTCCAAATGTGTTTAATGTTACAAATGTAATGAGCATTAGCTTACTATTTTAAGATTTATCTGAATTAATTTATTTTTAAATTCGTTTCAGTGAAGCTAATCTCGGACACATCTCTCTTTCGTTTGAAAATAATAATCTCCCATAATTCAATGCACTTATTTTGTAATTACATAAATCTCTTCAGATGTAAAATACAATCCAGTAAAGAAATAATATTGTTTGAAGATTAAGTGATGGATTCCATTCAGTTCCCTTGAGAGTTAGACAGCAGAACTGAATAAATACTTCAACTTTCACTTTTACCTGATCACTTGTAGCAATTATCTGAGATTTAATCTCAGCAATCTGTTTATTCTGTGTAGGTCCTCCTCCCGATGGAGCATTTGGGAAATTTAGGATTCACAGTGCTCATTAGACAGCGATATCTAAGTTTTATATCACGTGACTGAAAGTTCATCATGACAGGATTATTTTACATTTTATTAGATACGTATGTGATATCAGATTAAGGAATCTGAAATAAATAGATAACATTTGTAATGATTCAGTTTGCAAATGTTGTATTAAGGCTGAGCTTCGTTCAATTCAGAATTTGGCTTTCGTTAATGCGAGCAGATGAAACTAATTTGAGATAACATTTCAAATGGCCTTCTAAACAGGTTTAATATTTATTCAACTATATTTATGGTAATTATTTTATGATGAACACTATATTCCAATTATAATACAATAACTTTATTTTCTTTAAATTATTAAACTAGATATATCGTCTAACGTCTGATGTATTCAGCAAAATGTGCAATCGTGGAAAAAATAGATTCGAAAACAAAATTAAATTAGGGTGTCAACGTTAACAATAAGGCACTCATTGGACAAGAGAGGAAAACTTAATCCAGAGTCACTTTAGAACAGTTTTTATCCAGACAATAGACAAACCCTGAGCTAATATCCAAAGTACTTGTAAATATTTTTGTCAAAAATACCATAAAAAGGATACAGATAGTTTCAGACTGCAAACAGACTATGATTGTTTGGCACAACATCTAAATAAAACAGGCATCCTCCCATCTTGCTTATGCCAACTTTGTAATTCGAGCACTATGAACGCAAAGCATCTTGTATGTCTAAAATCTGATAAAATCAAATGAGATAAGCAAATTGTACTAGAGCTTTCATGAGCTCCTTGTAAAGACTGCACCTATTTTCCTTTCCTTGTCGTTTAAAAAATTTACTTTATTTTACTTCTGTTCCTATATGTTTTACTTCTGTTTTGGTTATTAACTTAACCCTTCTTTTCATAATGGTGGAAATTTCCATCATAACCTATAATGCCCAAAAATTATATAAAAGAACAAGTTCACTTTAAGTTGATCGTGTTTGGATACCTTTTTAATGTCCATTGCATAAAAAGAAACATAGCTGTCAAAAATAAACAAGTGTCATTATCAGTGCTTAAAGTTGTCTCATTCCGCTGTTTGTTGTAGTTGCAATAAACGTATGATTTCGTTTGTAATTTTGTTTTATTATATTAGAGTTTCTATTGCTAAAAAATTGAAAATGAGTGGAAGAAAGGTTTGTAACACGTGTTTCTGTTATTTTCCTCTTTTATTTCTATTTAGTACTAAGCTAATGACCTAACTTTGGATGATGATGGAAATTTTTAGCATATTGTTTCTTGCTAAATTTATATTATAAATATATACTAAGATTTTTTTAACCATTTTTCCTTTAATTTTGAACATGAATTATATCAACTTGATTAATTTCACCAATAAAGAAAACATCTTGCAAAGAAGGGTTAAGCGTTTTTCTCTGATACTTAAACTGTTTTATATATGTTGATTGATATTTTCAATGCAGCTACATATGTGACAATCTCTAGTCAATGCGTTGTTTCCATTAATATATTGGACTGTACTTGTAATTAAATTAACGCAGACTTAATACGACAAATTTCTTATTATTCACTTATTGTGTGTGTAGAATCTTTATTTAAATAATAACTTAATACGACAAATTTCTTATTATTCACTTATTGTGTGTGTGTGTGTAGAATCTTTATTTAAATAATAACTTAATACGACAAATTTCTTATTATTCACTTATTGTGTGTGTGTGTGTGTGTGTGTGTGTGTGTGTGTGTGTGTGTGTGTGTGTGTTGGCAATAGGAGGAAACCGAGGACAAAACAGTGTATACACACCTTCTAACCGAGGACCTCAGCGGAACAGAGGACGTCCTCGGTTCCATTTTGCTATTTTTGTGCGGAAATTACATAATTTAAACTTAAATTTTAAATTTCATTGAAATTTTAGAATGCTCTTGATTTGATTTTTCTTATTTTACATTTAAATTATACATTTTAGTTTTTAATTGTCATTTTTTATTGAAATTTAATGATGTCCTCGGTTTACACCTTTTATATTAGATTTTTGTGTACTGTGTTAAAAGTGCGTATCCTGTAAAATATGAGGTCCTCGGTAATTCGGAAAAATCCTAGTTTTGAGTATGTCCTCGGTTAGGCAATAAAATACACATTGTGTATATCAAACAGATTTATAATAATATCGTTTATTGTGATAACTTTATAAAGACTAATATATTTAGTTCTTTAGTGTATTATTAGGGATACAAAATTGTTTTTCTTTATATTTCTAAATAATTAATTATATTCTTATTAAGTAAATTAAAAATTTAAGTAAACTTAACTACATCAAATTTGAGTTTACTTTTTGTAGAATTGCAAATTCGTTGAGAATAAAAGAAGCTTCTTTAGTAGATTCTGAAATTTAATGTTTTTTTAATTTAATACAAATTTCATTATTTTAAATATAAAAATTATTTTGTAGTATGTTATAAAAAAATTTCATGCTTATATTTTTATTGAAAAGTTTTCTTATTTAAAAAATTTTCTTCCTTCGAAAAAAAATTAATGATATAATGTGAAGTGTAATTTTAATTTTATTTAACAAATTGTACATTTCTTTAATTTGCATTCTAATTTAATCAATATGTTAAGCTTCGTTTTATTTACATTTTTAAAAAATAAAATGTAAATATATTTATATTCTCCTGTTGCTTCATTGATATTTATTTCAGAACTTATGTATAAATTATTTGAGAAATTAAAATTAATGTTAATTAAAAATTTATCAAAAGGTTTTAATTATACTTGTTCAGAAATTGAAATTTTCAATACATTATATCAATGCGTTAAACTCTTAATATAAAATCTTATAAAAAAGAACTTTACTATACACTTATCAGCCCACTGAATTATAAATATTATAATTTTAATTTACTTTACTTAATGCATTAATATTTCTTACCTCAAAGTACATAATATACATACCTGCAATCGAGGACATCATATACACACAGGCAATTGAGGACATCATATACACACCGTCAAACCGAGGACATCCCATACATACCGGCAAACGAGGTCATTATATACACACAGGCAACTGAGGACCTCCCATACATACCGGCAAACGAGGACTTTATATACATACAGGCAAACGAGGACCTTGTATACTCACTGACAAGTAAGGACCTCATTTCGATATAAAAAAATTAAACAAGCAATTTAATTTAATTGAATAAATAATTAATTGAATATTTATATTGAAGACCTCCTACATTCACTTGATTTTTTTTATATGAAGTCAATACAATAAATTGATTCATATTGAAATTTCCGAAGGAGAAATTATTAATAAAAAGAAGCTTGATATGCATCTGAAGTACATTGCATGCCTTTTGAAATTATCAGTTCAGCTTATTTTAATTTTATTTCTATTTCCTTAATGAATCTGTTTTATCTAATATATTTTACTGACAAATCATTATTTCATTTGAATTTGAATATATAAGTATAAATACTCGTATGATCATTTTTTATAATATCACTTTTCTAGATTCTGTTTTTGACAATATCCATTTTTTAAATTTAGTTTTTGGCTAACATTGTTCTCTTTTTATTCTTCTAAATAACGATATATTTTTGTTAACTGTATTATTTTGTTCATCTGACTCAAATTTTCATGAATCCAATCTTCTTTCCCCAATTTTAATTTCTATATCATAATCATCCATTATAATAAAGCTTTTAAATTTTAGGGGGTATGTATAAGAGAGTACTTATTTTACTATATAAGATAATTTTCGATACAAATACACGAAATTATTATTCTCAAATACAATAACAAAATTTCTTTATTTCACCAATCTAAAATTTCTAAACGCAATAACATTCTCAACTTTGGTATATTTTAAATCTCTCCAACTGCAAAGGGGAGATTTGATATGCCTTGACCATTTCCTGTAAGTGATTGATTAATCACAGATCACTGAGAAAATGCCCTGGGAATTCAAAGACCCTCTGAAAACCACAAGGTACATAGAAAAGTTTGTAAGAAGGATAATTTTAGGATGAGGTTTGTTTTTAAGCAGATTAAAAATAATGAATTTTGCTTAAATTTAGAATTAAATATTTGAAAGGAAATTTAAATAAATATTCAAATGTAAATGCTTAGAAATTTTCAGAGCAAATAACAAAGTCAAAAGTTATGATATTATTATCAGTATTTTTTTCTCTCTCTTTAATTTACATTTACGTACTTTTATTTACTAATGAAAATATAATGAAATATAGATTTTTAAGTTATAAATTTTTAAATATTTATTTAAACTAAAAAAAACTGTTAAACTATTTTACTATTTTTTTAAACAGTAAATTATATGAAAAGCAAAGACAAAGAATTAATAGTGAAAGGGGGAAAATAACATTGTCTGTAACATTAAATCAATTTTATTCATAAATCCGTAAGAGTATTTATTATTATATTTCATTGTAATACATTATTCTCCATTATAACGTTCTAACGAGAAAAGAAAACATTTGTTTAATTCACTTTGAAACAATAATGTTTCTAATTTTTTAATGTGTACCTACAATCATAAAGTAAGTTGTAGGAAAATAATAATATTAATGAAAAAAAAATTTTGAGAAGTAAACAAAATTTGTAATATTAATTTTAGCCTTTAATACAGCTTTTTTTTTTTTTAAATTAAACACAGAATTTATACAAAAGTTATTTATGAAACATAAATCTAAATAAAACCAGATATTTAATTAATAAAAAAATGATGAAAAATGAAAAAAATTAATGTTATTGAGTAAAATAAATACCAATTTTTCATACAATATAAATAATATAATTCAAGCTTTATAAATAAAACAATTCAACTATTTTCATGTAGATTTCAACTAAATGTGAGCAATATTTTAAGCTGAACTACAGTTTGAACTGAGATCTTGATATAAATAAGATTTAATTTCATTATCTTATTTATTGTTATATTAATTCTAAATGTTAATACAGTCTTCTTCTGACTAGCTTTAGAAAGAAGTTTTTTAAAAATAAATGTATCATCAAAATTTAAAGGAATTTTTTTCCTCAATATTATGAAACATATTCGTTTTCCAAAAATTTAATTAAAGCTTTTAAATCATACATAAGTTGTTTAGAATTTTTTAACAGACGCTCTAATTTTCAAAACTCACTAAATAGGAAATATTTTTTAAGTAATCTTTAATTTTTGTGTGTTTGCGTTGGTTAGTTTTACTTAAGCCAATTCATTTATATGCATATTGAATAAATATAATACATGTCTGTAAATCTGAAATTATCTGTATGTAAAACACCATATAATAAAAGAAGAATTAAACTTGTGAACAGGAGGACTTAAAACTGAGTGAACGCGAGAATCATGAATATAATAACTATTTAATCCTATAATATTAGTATCTTAATTATTTATCAATGATGCAAAAAATTTGGAAATAAAATTCTGCATGAAGCACGTTAAACTCGTGGTTTGTGGGGTGTATGTTTTTAGCAACGCTTACTTTTCCAGGAGTAAATAAAAAAATTTGAAAAACGTAGTTTATTTTTTTAACTTTTGGACATACATGCAAATATTGAGGAAAATCCATCAAATTTTCTCTTTACTTATTATACATGCAACTGTATCTAAATAAGAGCAAGCAACATGAAGGTGTAGCAATCACTTTCACAAGTTTTCACTTCATTTTAGAGAAAATACGTTTCAATGTATTAAGATACTTTACATATATAGATTCTCTCAAAGAATCATCTAAGCAACGAAAGATAATCTTCCTGCTTTTAAAAAGTCAAAGCTTTAGCTAGAGGGTAAGACCTCAGAGTCTGAGAGAATCTTGGATTCGTTATGCGTCCTCATCGACATGTAGAAAACATCTTTGGAGTAAAGTGAAAGTGGTATATATCAAAATTATTCCATTCCTGTTTTAAAAACTGAAGCTGCTGTATATCCCTCAGAGGTAGATATTTCTAATGTCCTCTGAGAAACATTTGCTAGCTTGTTAAGCTCTAATTATTTTAGTCACATTTTTTTTAGGACTCAAAAAAATTACTGGGTGGACATCTCTAAGATTTATTGACGGACATAATCTAATCTACAATTGCACTATTAGATTATCAAAATCGAAGAGAATCTTATATCGGGCAAATGGGACCAGCCTAGACCTGATGAAATCTCTTACCAAATGCTTGTCACTTAGATCAAGATTCGTATTAAACATACTGTTATTTTTTTAATAGAATATAGGTAAATAACGCTTATCTTAAACTATGGAGGAAAGTAATAGTGAAGACCTTTTTAAAACCACGTGGTACACAGAAAAGTTTGTAAGAAGGATAATTTTAGGAAGAGGTTTGTTTTTAAGCAGATTCAAAATAAAGAGTTTTGCTTAAATTTAGAATAATTAAATATTTGAAAGGAAAATCAAATAAATATTCAAATGTAAGTGCTTAGAAATTTCCAGAGCAAATCACAAAGTCAAAAGTTATGAAATTATTTTCAGTATTTATCTCTCTCTCTTTAATTTATATTTACGTACTTTTATTTACTAATGAAAATATAATATAATATAGATTTTTAAGAAATAAATTTTTAAATATTTATTTAAACTAAAAAAAAACTGTAAAATTATTTTACAATTTTTTTAAACAGTTAATTATGGGAAAAGCAAAGACAAAGAATTAATAATGAAATGGTGATAAAATAACATTATCCGCAACATTAAATAAATTTTATTCATAAATCCGCAAGATTATTTATTATTACATTTCATTGTAATAAATTATTCTCCATTATAATGTTCTAACGAGAACAGAAGCCTTCATGCATTTTATCTAATTTTAAATATCGTACGCAATTTACTTAATATTTATTAATTATACAGTATATATTAGCTGCTGTTTCGTAAAGTTTTAAATGTTATGGTAAGATCTATTTTAAAATATTTTAATATTGGTTTGAATAAAAAATCATACATCTAAAACTTAGATTTGCCTTGGCTTGTCCTTTTTTGGACTTTGCACCACAAAACCCAACCAAACAATAAAAAAAAAATTATCTTTATATTTAAAATTGCTTACGAGAAATTCTGTTCGCATAAGAAAAAATATTATTTTCACATGTACAATCGGCTTAGAATGAACTCTTTTAAAAAAGATTTTTTAATTAAAAAAATATTCCTTAATATTATAAACAGGAAATTGAAATAAATTTATAATCTACAGGTGAAATACAATTGAAATCAACAGTAAAATTTTTTCACTTAGAAATAGACTGATTGAATATATATTCTTGAGAAAAATTCGATTGTGTCAATGTTATAATGTCTTAATATTATTAACTACAATAATTATACATCTCAGACATGTGGGATAAGTATATTGATAAAAATTAATAAGAATTTTGCTTTAAAAATAAATAAATACGTTTCTTTTTCCAGCAATATGCAATAAGATTTGAAACATTCCCTTCAGACCATCAAGCACCTCGTTAAACAACCAAGCGAATTGTTTTAGATATCCATTTTAACCAGCCACATATATATTATTTTCTGTGATTGATTTTGAAAGTTATATTTTCAAAATAAATTAAAAAAAATATTTCCATTGTTTGACTCCACAAATTCGTAATATGAAAATTTAAAAACTTAAAAAGTAGTTACTATTTGTTTAAATATTTTATATTATATGTTTATATGTCTTAGCAATAATAAGAATTTAAAGAATTATTTTTACAATATTTCAGTTTCTGTTAAATTCATTATAATAATTTTGTAGCAATAAACTCTTGACACCATTTAAAATATTTTATAATATTCTTAACTTAAAATGTATGCTTTGAGTGAATGGATTTTAAAGTTATTAAAAAACAATCAAAATAAAATAATATATACTATTAATTACGAATAAGAAAAATTTTCCAATTATTAACCCTATTATTTTCGAAGAAAAATAATAAGGTTTACTTAAATTATCTTCATTTAATTTTTAGTAAAAAAAAAAAATGATAAATTTTTTTGTAAGAAAATGATTCTAACATATTCATTAATTGAGCCTTAGTTATATATTATTTCAGAAGTGTAAAAAATACAATAAATATACTGGATATACTTTTTACATATTATCTTGGCAGATAAAATGCAAACATCTTAAACAGAAATCAGGTTTTGTAAACAATATACTATAATATGGTTTGAAACTGTAACTAAATGAATTAAAATAAAATTTCACTAAATAACAGTCATTCTACAGTTAATAACTTGAAGTTGTATCTAATTATTTATATTAATTTCCGAAAAAGCATTTAAAGAAATTGCAATTCGACTTAACAAGCTGTTTTCATTTAAATTATTCACTTTGATTTTTATTTTCTGCTCATTTTGATAATTATGTTTATATATATATATATATATATATATATATATATATATAAATGTGATGGTAGTTTTTCTATTCAAGAATTTATACATGATGAAAATATGTGGCGTAGAAAGTTATTAATGTTAATTTTAAAAAGAGTTCAGCAGGAAATAAATTTTAAAGGAGAAACCATTTGCAGGATAACATTGAGAAGCAAACCATTGAAGCATAACAAAACGAGAGTTCCGGTGTCGTTGAGTCGAGAAACTGGTTCTAAAAACGGCGCAAGTAGAAACGATTTCTTTTAGCCCCCACCACCGGCAAATACCAAATGTCTATTTTGTATAACATGATATAGCTTATTTACTAATCACACAGAATATTTTAAAATTATTGGTTTTAAATAAACTTTAAAATAATTGTATGATTAATTTCATTAATTTATTTCACCTTTAGCTAACAGAAAATATAATTCAAACGTCAGATTTTTTTTTCAAAGTTAATAAAACGTAATTAGCTATATGAGAAATAACATATGTTAAAATATTTAAATATATTCAAAAGATTTCTAAAAAGTAAGCATAAATATGATATAAAAAAACTAAATAAATATATTTTGAACTAATTAATTTCCCTAATAAATGAGTACATAAGCACTGAAGTACAATTTAATGCTGATTTCAGAAGAAAAAATAAAAATAATCTTTATATTCACAACATTAATAATTACGATTTTTTTCTTTGTTTGTGTTAAAAGTAAAATCTATATTCAGTGCTGAAATCGAAATTTTCCCTTTATGCGTTTCTGTGACTAGATATATAATGTTTCGCATAATAAATGTTGGGAAATCTCTATTAGATTAAATTCATATCTACATAGATAAATAGTAATCACAGATTTAGAATAACATCTATAATATCATTTATTTATACAAGAAACAGCAAGATTTTGTTGCTTCTTGATCACAACTATCTTGAACATTGACACAATACTAAATATACATAAACTCTTATCTTTACTACTTTAAACTTTATTATTTGTATAAAATAAAGTGCTTTATATTATCTCTAGCCAAAAAACAAAACCAAAATCATACTCATTTTAAATTTGTGCGTAAATTATGGTTACATAGTTGATATTTTGACAACTATAACTTAAATATTCTCTGCGTATTCCTTTGAGGTCGAGAATATTTTCCTTTTAGATTTTATTTCTATTTAATTCTATTTCTATTTAATTGTTGTCGTGGAAATAAAATGTACAATATTATCTAACTATGAAATCTATTATTATCTATGAATTTATAAATACTAAATAAATTATAATCAATGATCAATATGCCAATGAACAATTTTTTGTAGATAATAGAATCAATTCAAATGTTACAAGAAAAATTTCGAAAATTAAGTTTCTTTTAGTAAAGACCTGTTTTAGTATCTATTTTACTTTAGCATATATTCGTCAGATTGTTTTTGTTGCACCAGCTTGCTTCCCTGTACCTAGTCCTGATTCCGATAGATTGTTTCCGCGGGATAATGTGCAACAGTTAACTTCAATTTTTCTACTGTGAAGATATCACATTGGGTACATTCCATCTCGAAGAGCAAGTTCCTAATCTTAATTCATAACCAGTTCTATGCAAAAACATTTGATATGTTAATTTTCTAAAGAATCAAATTATGCCGAAGCATTCCTATCATAATGAGAGCTCTTTTTAACTAAAAACAATTTTGAGAAAATAACGATACAATTGTTGAAATGGAAAACACTTTAGAGAATAATAATCAATGACTTTGTCTTGTAAATACAATATTAATATGCTTTATAAAAAATGAATGTATGAGTTGAACTAAATTTATTAAATCAAATTTTGTATTCTTCCAACAAGTAAATTATTGGTTTAAGACATACTCTACAGCTAAAAATAAAAACAATGAAAAGATGCAGTACTGAACCTCGGAATTGAAGTATTTTTCGACTGTATATTTTTTATGTACGATTTATAATTTCGTATATTATTGTGTTATAAATTCTGCTGTTTAATTACAAGACATCACTCAGGTTTGGACCAGATTTTCATAATGATAGAGTATATAAATATTTAAAGACTTATGTTTCTTTTCTAGAATATTATGAAAATCAAAAATGTTTTACTAGCTTACTTACTTATTATTGGTTAAAAATTGCGAAATATTTTAATTCTTGAGAAGCTGAAAACTAATTCATAAAGGGAATTAGGTAATTAAAATAAATTGTCAATGGAAAATAATTAAATTCATTTTTCATAATAGCTAAAAACATTCCTTTATTCCTTATATATATAACAAAAAGATTGTAAGATAAACATGTGACATTTTATCCAATGTTTGCA
>JAPDSC010098895.1:0-20862 GCA_026290005.1 Latrodectus geometricus | reverse complement strand
AAATAAATTAAAACCTTTCTTACATATAGAAAAAATAGATTTCCTTTTAAAAAACACATACACAGGCTTTTATCTTTTCAAAAACTTACAAAATTATAACATTTCTTATAAAAAAACATACCTTTTAGTTCAAATTTTAAATATCCAAAAAACACTATTTTTTTATAAATCATCTATAAAAACTAAATTTTTATCATAAAAACAGCTTAAAAACATAAAAATAATGCATTTTTAGTGTTCAATTTTTCCTTGGTAGGTCAAATATTTTTGTTGAAATTTTAGAAGTGAAAAAAAGCTCTATTTTTCAGCAAAAACAGCTTAAAAACACTAAAAATACTGTATATTTTAGTGAAAAAGACATCATTTTTGAATGAAAAAAACACTTTTTTGTTTAAATTTTAAAAATGAAAAATGCTCTATTTTTACAGCTTTTTATCAAAAAACAGCTATAAAACTTGCAAAATAGGTCTTATTTTGCAAGAAATATAGCATTTTTAGAGTGTCCTCTAGCCCCCCCCCCCCTATACTACTTATATTTATACGCGATTTACTTATTAGACGAATTTACATTGTTTTTTTTCTGTATAAAATATAATATTTTATGATTGAAAAATAAAATTATATGGAATGAATACTTCACATAGTTTATATAATTAATAAATTTTTACATCAGTGTAACCTGAATTTCTGACTTTTCGTTATGAATTAAGAACTTCAAATTTAATATTTGGAACGAGTTTACAGAATTTACATTTTAAAAAGAATAAAGTTTCGTAAAAGAAGTCGTTGCAATTATTATCTTATACTACATTCAATACAAAATGCAACTGAATCAATTTATATATTAGTACATAGAAAATGCTTAGTAAATTTAATATTTTTGAAAATTTATTTCTTCATATCAATCAAAACATGAATTTTGCATCAAAATTTTATTTTGTATAATGATGAGTGATTTATAAATTACAATTCCTTATTTAAATTGCTTAAAGCTAATATTTTAATCAATGCAAGTTACATTAATTTAAATATTAGATCTAGTTATATACAAAGCATTAAGTACTTAAAAAAGAAACCAAAATGTTTAAACTCCTTATTTATTTGTCGTAACAATTCAATTGTTTACGTGGGTTGCATTTTTATTTTACCTACTAAATCCTAAACTTATTCCAATGACTTTTACATTATTTAAAAAGAATAAATTCTAAGAAACTTAGTAACTTTTCAACTCTTCTTACTATTCTATACTTGATTGTTTCATAATTTCAATATTAATAGCAAATATATTTCAAAGTGAAATTAATTTTTACTGCTTTCAATTATAATATTTGAATTAATAAATAATTTAATTGCTGTATCGAAATCCCTTCTGTTTAATATTATTTTTATTCGTACCAACCGAGGGAAATTTGAGAAGTTTGGAAGCATTGTTTATTACACGATCAATAAATTACAGCAGAATATTTTAATGCGTTCGTTTATTTATTTATTGTAATGAAAATTTTTGTTTTTAAGTTAAAAAAAAAAAAAGTTTCTCTTTATTTTATAAGTCAAAGTAACAAATATATGAAGTAAAATATGTTTGTCTAAATACCCAATCCATTGTCCTATCTATATATAAATATTTTTAAATAAAATATTTATTATTTAATTGCGAATATTTCTTAAAAACGTATTTAATATAAAAGTTTTAATTCCTATTCAACTTTTCTGAAACTGTCAACTAATTTATATTCACTAGATCAATTTGCATTATTTAAGCGGTTTTTCAATGCATCAAATCATTGTTTTAATCAAATATTCAACCAAGCCCAATGCTACTAAACTATATAATTCTCTAGTAAGAAGAAGAAAATTTCCGTTATATGTTACCGGGTAATACAAAAACATGTTTGTTACTTGATTAACAGCTACAATTTTTTGTTTAAAAACAATTTTCCGTTTGGTGAAAAAGTTTCGTCCAAACTGCACCCATTCTTCGCCTTTTTTCCAAGTGAAATATGTAAAATATGACTTTTTGATAGAAAATATATGTCTAATATAAATTCCATTTATAACTTGTAAATGTCACTTACTGTATTCAAGGATAATAGCTTGAGCTTAAATGCTTGCGACGAAAAAATCTTTGTTACTTAGATACTCTGACGACTACCTAGATAAATCACCAGAACTAATAGTTAAAAAAAAAAATGACGACTACCTAAAGAAAAATAGGCATTAACATGTTATTGACGGCTTTAAAATAAAGAATATTATGTAAATAATGTTAGTCTCGCCAGAAAAATTTTTATCACCAAGGTAGTCGTCATAATACGCAAGTACCCATTTATCTCTAAATTTAAATTATTATTGAGGTACTTATTTCAATATAATATAGCAGAAATAAACAAAATATTGAAATTTATTAATTAATATAAAGTTAATGAGCCTATACTTCTTCCTGAAACATAATTTTTTTCGAGGAAAATGAATTACCACTCTCACTATGGCTGATAAACATGAATGACTTAATTATTCATAAGTAAATTTGAGAAATGCGTTAAGAGTCTTAGAAATATTAAAAGTTTATTTGCAGAAGTTCGTGCATGAGTGATTAAATTCCTACAAATACTCGAAATGTCTTCATACACAGCTTTTCTTTCTTTTCTTTCTTTTTTTCTTTTTTTTTTTAAAAAAAGGGTTGCAAATCAAAATGACGTAGATTTTTTTTTCTGGAACATGAAAAACATGGATTGACAAGTCCATGCGCTTATAATGTACACTTCGTAACACAATGCTGTTTGTTAAATATATGATTCTCCAATAAGAACATATATAAACTCAAAATTCTCAACAATATAAGGAAAAAAAAACAGTTCATGAAAAATGAACACAAGTAAAACACATGCATGAATTAAAGTTCACAAAAAAGAGATATTTAAAAACTTTAATTCATAAATAAGAATTAAAATCCTCATTGTTTCCGTAAAACCATGTCTGGAAACAACATTTAGTTCTTAAATCTTGAGTATTCGTAAATTTTTAATTTCTAAAAAGCAGCTCTACTGTACAGCATTCAAATGAACTCTCTCCAGAATGAAATAGTGGCGTCAATAAACTGAATTACCAGTCCTAATGTTGTGAAACTAACCCTCAATTTAAGCAGAACAAAGAGTTCATGTCCTAAAGTTATCTAGTATCTAACAAATTCTGTGAAGATTTTTTTTGAAAAGCAAAGGATTCTTTGAACTTTCATTTACTACCATTAAATTCAAATATTATATTAAAATAGATATAATTTAGAAGAAAAAATTATAACATTCATATCCTAAAGTTACCTAGTTTCAAACAAACGCTGTGATGATTTTTTGAAAAGCTAGCTATATTACAATCTTTAAAATGTTCTTGAAGTAACTAACAGGTAATAGTAAGAAATATCGCATGTACAATCGAAATATCCTTAATATTTAGAAATCAGTAATTTGGAATGCCATATTTGAGTCGATATATTCCTTTATCTAATTCATTAGGAGAAAAATTGCAATACATAAATGCATTTTACATTAAATTCATCTAATATTTTTTGTAGATGACAAATGATTGAGAATTAAATTAGTGGTACAATATGACCAAGGTTTGTTTTACAGTTTTCGATATTATTTTACACATGTATGTCCGTTTGTCTAGAATCTTCATAATGTATTGGATCCAAAATATTACAAGCATCCTAGTTCGAAATGGGAATTGATTTCATAAATTGCTAAACTAAATTTAACAATTCGGGTGCCAGATCGCAATAAAAGTAAAGAAATTGGAGTGAAAAAAAGTCTTCAGAATGATAAATAACTAATAATTAAATGTTGTGAGTAGGAAAATTTTAAACATTAACACTCATTTAAACTATAATTATTAAAATTGATGCTATCACATTTATTTGGAAGATGAAGAAATAAAACATATGTTCAACTTTGTGTGATCATATAGAGATAAACTAATTTTCACGTTATCCATGGAGAGCCACTTGTATAAGAAAGATGTACTGTCACACAGAATAAATTTTAAACTGGAAAATAAAATTTGTATAAGTCAAGAAAATCATTTTGGCAAAATAAGTAATAAGAAAAAGTATATGCAGAACTGCTAAACAAAAATATCAGTATCTTTATTTTTTTACTGCATAAAATAAAACTCAATATAGTTAAATTTAAAAAGATAGGAAAAAGTAGATATACAATTTACTAAATAGATATATACAATTAAAATTTCAATCTTTTAAATAAATTTTAGTGATACAAAAATGTATGAGTAGTGGATTTAAAAAACCTGTGTGTGTGATGTTAATAGTATATGACAGCGGTTCCCAACCGCTGTTCCGCGGCACACCAGTGTGCCGTCTGAAGCATCGTGGGGTGCCGCCGGGGTCTGGGTGTCACGGTGCTGTTCGCCCGCTATAAATCCTCCCGTCACTCCCCCTCCCCTCCGCAGGTGTCATATTTGGTCACGGCGCTGTGCAGTGCTATAACATCAGAATACCTTGAACAAGGAGAACTTAAGTGGAAAAACTGCACAAGTGTTTGCACCGATGGAGCTGCAGCCATTGTCGGACGCACCAAAGACTTTGTAAGCAGAGTGAAGGAAAGAAATCCAGTTGTGATTATTACGCATTGTTTTTCACACCGCGAGGCCCTCGTAGCCAAGACTTTACCATCAGCCTCAGTTCATGTGTTGGATGATGTTGTGCGCATTGTAAAGTCATGAAACATGAAAAGTCGCAGCTTTGTGTGAGGAGATGGGAGCAAAGCATAAAACCTTGCTGTTTCATATGGAGGTCCGGTGGTTGTCGCGTGGCAAGGTCTTGGTTCGTGTGTATGAGCTGCGGGAGGAACTTAAAGTATTCCTGACAAATAAGGGGTCAGATTACGCAAAGCAGCTTGCAAGTGATGAGTGGTGTGCAAGGCCTGGCAGATATATTTCATCATCTGAATGAATTGAACACCCGAATGCAAGGCCGAAATGAAAACCTGCTTGCAAGTACAGATAAAATAAATGGATTCCGTTCAAAGGTGCAACTCTGGCGTCAACACTTTGGAAAGTGGCAATCTTGAAATGTCACACTCACCATGCAATGGCAATGTGTTCACACTGCTGCACTGTGTGAGATAATAGTTAAGCATTTAAAAACTCTTGAGGAGAAGTTGTTTTATTTCTCTTCAGTCTCCACTGAATGCCTTGACTGGGTTAGGGACCCTTATAGCTCAGCATCAGTTGTTGGAAAGGAAATGACATTACAGGAGCAGGAGGAACTAATTGAACTGAGACAAAATCGTGGTTGCAAGCTAAGATTTGCTGATCTACCTTGGGACAGTTTTTGGTTGGATACTGCCAAGGAGTTCCCCCTTCTAGCAAACAAAGCCATTTTGACATTGCTCCTTTTTTCCACTACATATCTGTGTGAGATTAGCTTTTCAAGCATGATTGCTATGAAAACCAAATACAGAGAGAGACTGAGAACTGTTGACGAAGAGTGACGTGTGTGTCTTTCTTCGATTCCAGCCAGAATATCAGCTTTGTGTTCAGCCATACAGGCCCAGGTTTCGCACTGAAACTATTTTATAATTTTTCACTATTCTGTTTACTTAATATTTCTTAATAAATTAATTATAAAATACTTTCTTTGTGCTTATTTGATTCCTATTCAAGAGAATTACTTTATTATACTCAATATAGGCACAGAGTTAATTTTTTAACATTTTCTAATGGTGGTGTGCCTCGTGATTTTTTTCCCCGCGACAAGTGTGCCTTGGCCAAAAAAGGTTGGGAAACGCTGGTATATGATGTCAAAGTGTGGAAGCTAACGATCACTTAAAAGAAAGAATTTTACTACTTTTAATTTTACTAATTTATAAGAATTTTATTAAAATAATTCATTAGAGAGCTGTGTGTGTAAAACATTATGTAGAATCTATTTCCTAGTAGTCCAATATTTTAGTATTGAGTAAAAATTGAAAATTTAGAATAATCGAATTTCCACACAACTCTTGTCTATATCTTTTAAATTGAAACCTTTTGACACAAATTACGCAAACATTTATTTTAAATACTAAAATATTTTCTTTTACGGACATGAATCAGCAAATAAGTTTTGTATTCACTTAAGAATACTTTAAAAAAATTCTTTTTGATTAGGTTACCATTTGTGACCCATGAGCAATTACAGGCACATGGCAACCTATAGCTATTTTAAATAAAGCCATATGGAGTTCATACCGTACCTGACTCATAGTCTTCAAATATTAAATCAGTAAATATATCTAATTAATTTTAAATAAGTATTTGGTGAGCTTGATCTAGAGCAAGTACGAATCGATAATCACACAAATGATGATATTCGATGCGTGCGCCGTCAGATTGAAGTCTCGAAGGGTGTTGTCCAATGCTTACAGAATGTTACGATGCAGGGAGTGAATTCTGGCTGGTTCATTAATAATTATCTCAAAGATATTTTATTGAACAGTTGTGCACTCATAAATGTTGTCATTCGCCCAAATTGACGTAATATTAACATAAATATTTTAAAAGTATTTTTCGAGTATGATCAGTGAGAAATTTAAGATAAAGATGTTTTAACTCACATTTTATTGAATATTTAACTTTCCACACTTCTAATACATCTTGATGTATGAAATTACATTAATATTTAGACTCGATTGAAACTTATAAAACAACTCATCTTCGCGTTAAAAACATTCCTTTATTTTGTCATTGCTTAATAAAATAGGTTAAATTTTGTGTCGTGCGAAGTCCAGAAAGGGACAAAAACTGCACCAAAACACATTTTATATAAGTTACCTTTTAATATATTTCATTTTGAAACCGCAGTTAAAATATAAAAATCACAAAGTTCAGATATAGTAAAATTAAAAATCTAAATCTATAAAATTAACAAACAATATCATAATTTTATCAATATATCGAAAGTAATTGCAAAAAATCGAAATATAAATTAAAGTTTAAAAACCTAAAATGTTTCTGTGGGGTAGCTATCCTTACAAATTAAGCAATGTTGAAGTATCACTCCTATAAATGTAAGCATTTTTTAGTTAAAATCACAACATGACATTAAAATATGATAAACTGTGTAGGGTTCACACGTTTCGCACAATAGATTTAATTCATAAAGAGACAAATATCTGAAATGTGTGCACGATGCGAAAGCAAGTCAAAGGAACATAAGCAATTCGTAGCAGTAAATTCAAGAATGAAATGTAGGGGAACATGGTACATAACTTAATGGTGATCTGCATGTTCAACGATTCATGTCAAAGAGAATGTATAAGCATTTTCAAACATTTTCTCACATCAAACATGAGTTTATTTATTGGTCGGGCATTTCTTCTACTCGAGGGTTAATAGACCAGGATCTACAAGTTTCAGTGGATTCCAAACCACTACCAGAGAAGTGCAAAGTGGGATTCAAACCCATGGATAGTTGAAACGAAAACCAGAGTTCTAACTGTTTGGCTACCAGCTGGTCTTTTTCTTACACCAGAGTGAGAGACATTGGATATAAGAAGTAAATTCAATGCTACTATTACTTAGTATCAAACACAACATTACATATTCCACCAAAGAAAAAAAAATCCAGTGCTCTGAAATACTTAATGGAACAGGACGACATGCAAAAGAATTGTTCCCTAAAGTATCTGTATCGCTTATTCTTTCAGTGTGCGTGCAAATAAAATTAATGAGTCTTTTGTATTCACATGATGAGCGGTGAAACTTCGGCATAAAGATGAAGCATGATGGAAGTAGGCTGACTAAAAAAGCAATGTTAATGTACACACTAACAGTACATAGCTAACATGTCTTGCAGTTACAGAACCATCTGTAAATACTTGTGTGTGCTACTTATACTGACACCGAGGAATAAAAATAACTGTTGAAGAACAATATGTATTGCGTCTTATTTTCTATATTGGTAGCAAAAGAATCTATAAAAATATTTGTTAGGACATACAAAGATGGATGAGCAAATAGTTCAGTTTATGTCATACGGACATCACGAAGTCATATGAGATTTTGGACGAGAGAGACAAAAGATGAGATACTCGAAGGGCGAGCAGCATGTTTTAATATTTTTTCTTTATTTCTAATGGCGGGCATCCATGAGTAATTAACCCCTTTGCCACAAAAAGGCCGGAAACTGCTACTCATTTTATTGTTACCTGGTGCGCAACTGTGAACCAAGTCACGGAGGTACGAGTATCATCACCCACGCCACCACAAACCTGTTTATAGGGCGGACCACATTCATCCATCATCTGAGGAAAGGACAAGAAACACACACACTCAGAGAGAGAGAAAGTACATCCATGCCCGAGCCAGGATTCGAACCCAAGTCCTCCCCATCCGTAATCAGGTACACTAACCACTAGAAAGGGTGGGCGGCATATTTTAATATAAAAGGAGCCATGTTATGGAATGTAGTCATAATATCAAAATCACTTAAAGAAAAAATGTATATATGGATTAAATAACTTTATCATGTTCTTCAAGTGATCAATAAACTAAATATAAACATACAATTTATATATACATATAAATAATTAATTGTATGTGTGTATATTATATATAAACACAAATTTAGAAATTGTTCAAATAAAAGAAAAATAAGTTACCAATTTAGCTCTACCAGTATCTTGCATTATTTAATTAAATTTTAGAATATATTTATATAATTCATTTAAGGGATAATTGTATTTTACTTTAATATACAATTCGTATTTATTGTACAAAAATCTACACTCATTATCAATTCTCATTCCTCAGGTGTAAACCACGATTATATGATAAAGTTTCTTTATACCATTTTTTTCGTTTAGTATATATATATTTTTGATGTATATTAGAAGAACTTTTTTAACGAAAAACTAGATTATGCACTTGATTTTTAAAATTCAAGGAGTTATAATTTCTGTAAATAAACAAATCTTAACTTAAAATAACTTTTTTTTTTAATTATTAAAATACTAATGAGAGACATTAATATTTCAGTATGGAAAATAACATTTATTTTTTTATGTACATAGACATTTATTATTTCACATATACACACATTTATATAAAGTAAAATGATCAGAAATTTTTAACTTCTTATCCAAGCATAAAAATAAGAAAAATCAAACATTTGGTATGCAATTTTAAATAGTCAACAGTGAATAATAAATTTTTATATACAGAACTTTCTATCTATGCATTTAAATAGACATTTATGTTACATATATATACACACACATTTGTATGCAGGTAATGAATAGAAATTTTCTACATACGCTTAGCCAAGTACGAGAAAATGAAAATTAATTCACAAATTTGATGATTAACTTAAAATAGTCATTATTTTAACAAAGAAAATATAAATGGATCTTCCATTGACAAAAGATGAGCAGACTACTTAAAGATAATTATACCAAATGAATGTATTCTTTATCAACCACCAGGCTAGCAACACTTTTAATTTATCCCCATCAATTAAATCAAATATATATGGAGCTTCCATTATAATTGATTCCATTCATAAGTCAAGAGCAATATACGAGACAAGAGCAATATACGAGACAAGAGCAATATACGAGACATGAGCAATATACAAGTCAATTATACTAAATATATTTATTCTTCATCAACCACCAGGCAAGCAACACTTTTAATTTATCCCCATCAATTAAATCAAATATATATATAGCTTCCATTATATTTGATTCCATTCACAAGACAAGAGCAATCTTCGAGACATGAGCAATATACGAGACATGAGCAATATACAAGTCAATTATACTAAATATATTTATTCTTTATCAACTACCAGGCCGGCAACAATTTTGATTAATCCCCAGCAATTAATTATAATACATATTCAGCAAAATACCATATATATTGAGCAACCACAAATAGTTTACCTAACAGAGACCTAACATTCGTTCATGTGTACAAAAATCAATGATGAGCAATATTCAAAAAAAAAAAAAAAAATAAAAAAAATAAAGACAGCCCTTTCATTTTAATTTTTTTTACAATTTGCCAGAGTGTAAATTATGAAGCACATTGAACGATGAGATTTATGTTAAGAGAAATATGATTTACCAAATTTTAAAATCAATTAATTATTCCAGTTTTTAAGTAAATTCAGTTTTAGTCTAATTGAACAGTAGTTAAAATACTCCCAATTCATATACCTTATTTAATAATTCTGGAAAAGTTTTTTGCTGGCAGCATAAATAAAAATATATAAACAAATTCCAAATCACGAAATCTTTTTTTTTGTACCAATAACAAAACGTTTAATATCACTCATTCAAAAACAATTAAATGTAAATCAAATAACTTACGAATATAACATTTGAATAAAATCTGCAAAATAGCTTTGTGACAGAAACAGAAAGGATAGGAAAGTCGGAATTTTTTTTTTATGTTAGTAAATAGAGAAAAGATTTGTCACAAAGCTATGCTACAGATTTTTACAATAATTTTAGGAATTTAAACTTCTTTAAAAGGGCTATTGTGCAATTAAAAATCTATTTTATTATTTAAACATTCAGGAAATGTTTTATGACATTTAAACTGTTTAGATTTAAATTATAAATTAATTTTTAAAAATAATTTATTTATGTACTTAAAATATCTTTGTTCAAGACAGTCGTTTAAAAAAAAATCACTCATTAACTAAAATGGAAACATTTATTGTTAAATGTTGTAAATCTCATCGTCCAAAATGAAATTTGATACAGTTAAGCTATATAAATTACTAAAATTAATTACATATGAAAGATTTAATAAATTTGGTAAGAAATACTTGATATGCTTATTACAATTTTAACACATTATTCTCAGTTTGAATTAAATTTTATTATGAAACAACAATCATGTTCCATAAAGTACAAAATTTTTTGATATATAAATCCATATCATTATATAAACTTATTAATACATTTTCAATAATTTTTCAAATTCATTGAGTACACAAGAAAGCTCGTTGTTTTAAAAGGAAATTTATTAAGATTTTTAAAAATGCAATGGTAATATATTAATGATTTTTATAAACATGCAGAAACACGTTTATAAACAGATTAAAATAAAGATTTTTGTATAATACAATTGTGATTAACCAAGATAATATTTTAATAAATTTAATATAAACATAATAAAGTAATCTATACAAACATAACATCTTAATACTTTAAAAAAAACCAGATTAAAAAAAATCAATTATACACAATTTCATCAAGCCCACATTCATATGTTCTCCGCATATCATTAAAAATTCAATTAAATATTTTAAGCAGACATAAAAGATGTTCAATAAATAAAAATGAATTTTAAATGTATACTAAACAATTAAGCATCAAATTATCTTAAAAAAAAGTGACTTTTAAAACAAAAATAAGAAGTTTTCAAATCCTATAAGGATTTTATTTTAATTTTACTATTATTTATCTTATTTTTTCATTTTGTGCAATTATCATCGATTAGTAGTAATTTAAGGACTAAAATACAATGTGCTCCTTTCTCATAGTATTCCAGTAAACAAGATATTTCCTATAATACCAACAATAACTGAAAAAATAGTTACAAAATTGTATGTGTTTGGAAGAAAAAGCATTAACAATTTTGTCAAAGGGAGTCTTTAAATATATTCCGCAAATTGGAAAAAAAAAATGTAGGGTATTTTATTTCTGCCATATCTTAAGATATATCTTATGAAAATAGTTTGGCTGACAAAATTTATTCTATGTGTGAGACATCAATTACATTTAAATAATCAAATTATTGATCTCATTTTACAAAACATTCTAAATAATTTTGAAACTCATTCTATTACTAACTAGAGTAAATACATTTGCTTTGATATAATTTATATTAATAAATAATTCATTATATAATATTTAGAAAGGACTGTCATATATTATAAATTATGTGATTTTTGTTTACATTTAATTTTTTTTTTTTTTTTTTTAATTTCCTACATTAAATTATTTTACTTGAAGACTGTCAAGAGTGAAACAAGACATGAATTACGTATGAGCAAAGGTTAATAATTTTATATTCATTTGGAGTTCGAGAAAATAAAGTTCACTTATTTTAAGTATTTACAAAATTTTCAAGTTTTGCACAAATATGAGTATATAAAATATTTCATAGAAATGTCAATATTAATATAAAAAACGTATTATTTATCAGCATTTAAGAACACTGTGGAAATACCATTCGTTAGTTTAAAAAAATTTTAAAACCGATTCTGAAAATGAAGTTTTTAATATAGACAGAATATTGTTCTCATAAGTTAAAATAAACCATTGTTTAATAAATTTATTTGAACCTATTTATTCTTAATAATTTATTCTCTATTATTCTCTATTTTTATTTAATCAACTTTGGAAATTGCCTCATTTTATTATTTAAAATGAGGCAATTCCCAAAGTTGATTATCTCTCAATATTCTGATATCAATAAGTATTCTTTAGAATTTCTAATTTTATAATTATTAATAAAATTATCAAAGTAAGTTTATGAGAATTATGTAATCATTTTATTTGTTAAAAGTTTAACATCTAAATAAAACAGTTTCTAGACGTATGTATAATTTACTAAACAAAATTCCTCTGAAGTTATATTAAGATTTTTACAAATATTAGATTACTGCTTAATATTTTGACAACCATAAAATGTATTCGTTTAACAAGTTCAATTATTTCTAGATTTATTAATCAAAGATAGATACATTTAGAAAGTAATACTTTCCTAAAATATACTAGATAAAATGAATTCAAATGGTAAATGATAATTTCTTTATTCCAATATCCGTTGGTATATTCAATGAGTTGTTCCCTCAACAAAAACTTCCTAGAGCTAACAAGAGTAAAATATCTATCAAACGAGTTTCAATTTGATTTTTTCCCCCTCACAGGTTAATGTTTCGCAAGAAGGCTAATTTGACAAGGGGAAAACAGTTAAAATGGATTCCAAACATTTGATATGAAAACCTGTGACAAGAATCAATGTTATTTATTACTGAACTGAATCTTAGTAGGCTAACCATTTGACAACCCCAGAGATTTTGTTTTATTACATCTTAAAAAATTTCTTATATTTCAGGATTTAAAATATTTTATTCGGAAAAAAAGTAATGTTCTCCCAGCATTTCTGACACGCCTGACAGTTCTCTATTCTCACTACCTTCAAGAATCAAGAAATCTTAAAAATATAAAATAATTACAACTCACATTAAAAAATTTTCAAAATTATTTTATTAAGATTTTTATTTTAAGCGATACAAAATTATTCAATTAACGCTTCAGAAAATTGGGCAACATTAGGAATAATGAGTTGAATGCACAGAATAAAAATGTCTGCCTAAATGAGGAATTCTTTAAGCAAATCAGTCTAAATCTAGGGGTAAACAATTTATTAAAGTAAACACTGGCGATATTTGATGTAGTGTAATCAAGACCAGAGGTTGTTGAACAGCATTTTAAATAACCACAACGCAGTTCGGTTGGTTTCCCCCCCCCCGATTGGAGCTCGATGAAAGATTTTCCATATAAAGGCTAATTAAACACAGACCCTTTAAGATTCGAAGAACTAATAAAAATATCTAAAACCGATGATGATATACAAGTTTACGAACAGGTGAACCAAAGTCTAGTACGCTCACTACTCAGCTGCCAACTAGGCATATCCACCATGTACATTAACTTAAGGAAGGTTCGTGGCGTAATTTTTAAGGAAGGAAATACTGTATTAAAAAAATTGGTTAAAAAACAAGAAAGCATTAAAAACACAAGGGAAAAAAAAAGGTTGTTGTGTAGTTAAATTTAGATATTAAAATCCCCTCATTACATATACAATAAATTATACACCATAAAGTCTAAAATTTAATATCAACCTTTGGAAATAAAATCAACCGCTCTTAAAAAAGATCCTCATAAGGTTGAGAAAGGGGCTCAATAAACCAGACAAATATAAAATGTTATTTTCAAAAGAATTTGAAACACGAAGGTTCTTGAAGGAAATTGAAACACGAAGGTTGAAACACGAAGAATCTTTACATGTAATTATAATATGAGGAATATATAGATTCGCGTCATACGTTTCAAACAATACAAACGTGCATGATATATCTGTATGAAAATATTTTCATTAATAATGAGCCGTATTTGTGTCGCAAGAAAAAAAAATCAAAAGTTATAAATAATTAAAGTAAAAACAGTATTCGTAAATATTGAAAAACCAATAAAAAATGTAAAACAATGTCCGATTGCACATCTAACTTGAAACAGCCCCAAGGTCCCATAGGTATTTGCGATAGTAGAAATTATTTCGCAACATTACCCGTCAGAAAACCTGCTGATTCTCCAGAGAACTTTAGACCCATAGCTTTAACGTGTATCGCTTGTAAGATAATGGAAAAGATGTTGCTCTCCAGACTTACTTTTCACCTTCAGGAAAACAATTTGATTCCTCACGAGCAATACGGTTTTAGGCGAGGCCATAACACTATGGACGAGGCTCTCTTTCTCAGCCAGAACATCAAGGGCGCACAGAACAAGAGTCCCACTCATCATTTCATTGCAGCTTTCCTGGACCTAACTAAGGTCTTCGAAAGGGTCTGGACCAATAAACTGCTCATTAAACTTTACAGCTCTTTCAGAATTCGGGGAAATGCTCTATCTTGGATATCTTACTTTTTACATAACAGACATATTAAAGCTAAAGCTGTCAACTCTATATCTCGCTGTTTTAAACTTTCTCAAGGGTCCCCCAGGGATTTGTTTTAAGTCCTACTTTTTTTTTTAACTTGTTTTTAGCTGGTGTTAAGAACAAGATCTTTGATACCTGCAATATTGCCATCTTCGCTGATGACATTGCACTGTGGTCTTCTGGCCAAGATGTTGATTCTCTCGAACTGCATTTAAATAAGTCATTGCAATCCATTAGTGATTTTGCGGCAGACCACAAACTTCTTTTCAAAGCCTTAAAATCGGTGACTTCATTTTTTACCACTAATAGACGGTAATATAACTACCAACCTCAACTTTCCATGGGTGGAGTTCGGATACCTGATGACAAAAGTCCCAAGTACTTGGGTTTTATGGTGGACCCAGAGTTTCTTTGTAATAAACGCATTGAATCCCTGGTGGACTAGAGTAGAAGACGTCTTAATTTTCTAAAGTATATAGCTGGCAGAGACTGGTGTGCCAGTTATGACACCCTTAGAGCAACCTATACTGCCCTTGTGAGACCCATTTTGGAATATGGTTTCCAGGTCTACTCCTGCACTTCGCCCAATAACTTTCAGAAACTCGACAAAGTCCAACTGGCTGAAGCCAGAATAATTTATGGTTTGCGTAACAGTTGCCCAAGAGACATTATTTTATATGAAACTAATTTGCAGCCTTTAGGAATGATAAGGGAATCGAACCTTATTAAATACTTTGCCAAATTAGCTAGCTTGGGCACTCAGAATTGGACAGCTGAACTTTTGATTAATTGGAAAAATTGCCAAAGATTAAAGGACAGCCCTTTTTCTCGAGCCCTTTTGCTTGATGTGATTAAATTCAATATTGATCCGAAATTCCTTCACATTCCTGTAAGTCCCGTTACAGGCTTGCCCAGAGTTTTCTTCCATACTGCACTTCTCTCTGAGGTTACTAAGGGCAATCATCCTCCGGAGCACTTGAGGCAATTGGCTTTGGTAATTATAAACTTAGTTCCTGCAGAGGATCTTAAGATCTATATCGATGGTAGTGGTGATGTCCAGCACCACACCGGGAGTGGAGTTTACACTCTTTATCCTAATGAAGGCCAAGATTCAAGTTCATTAAGAAACCCAGATTTTTGTTCAGTGTTTCGCAGTGAATTTTTAGCTATTTTATCAGGTCTGAAAAGTATCAGGATTGGAGCCACCTTCGGGAATATCTGGATCTTAACTGACAGTCGTAGCAGTATTCAACACCTGTGCAATTGGGAGAGAGTAACAGACCAAGCTAGTGTCGAAATCCTTCTTTTGTTAAAGGACCTGTCAGCCTCCCATGATATTTATTTCCAGTGGATACCCTCTCACGTGGGTCTACTTGGTAAAGAACGCGCTGATCAGATGGCTAAGGAGGGTACTTCCCTACCAACCTCTTCAAATCTGGCCCTCACTCAGAATTATTTTCTACCCGCAAAAGCACTGCCAATAAGGCCTGGCTTGTCTCACCAAATCCCGTTTGGTACCCCCGTAAGCGTCCCGGTGGTGCCCTTGACTTTCAGGGCACACGTGCCGACCAAGCCGTAATCAGCAGATTTGTCAGTGGGCACACTTAGGGCCTCACTTTTAGCGGGCATTCCAAACTTTTCCCAACCTGCAAAAAATGTTACTCCAACGTGGCTAGTCCTCAACATATTCTTGTTTGACTCGATTTTTCCATGGAGAAGTTTCTTGAGATACCTCTCCTTTTCCTCGATTTTTTGAAGGTATATGAACTTATGGATCTGGTGTAGCTCCGCTATTCCAGATGGGATTAAAAACAACAACATTTCGCAACATGCTAGGTTTCTATTTTGAGTTGCGAGTACAGTGGTTCTAAAGATGAGATGGTTGAGTTTGGGTTTTATAAGAAGTTTTCATTAAAATTTAATTTTTGGCGCTGTTAGTCCTTTTTGTACTTTGCGCGATAAAACGCAACCAATTAACGTGGTTGACGTCAGAAATAACATTTATGCAGTCAGGGTTTTACAATTGGAATTCCTCACTTTTTATAGAAAGTTTCGATTTTAAGTAGGGAATAGTAAGCCTAGAGATATTTGTGACAGTCGAGGGAAATGGGCAGATGGGCACTTTTTTAGAGACTCAATGAAGCTGCTAAAAATTTGTAAAAATCGGCAGAGTGTTGCTGAGTGCAGTTTGACATCTGAAAGATCAGACTGATCTAGAATGTCTAAGTGATTCCGAAAATCTTGTGATATGCTCAAGAATGTTCTGATATTTTTAAACATATGGATATACTTCTATGATTTCTAGATGTGATTGCCATTGTTGCTTTGGAAATTCATTACTCTGAATGAAGGAAAAGTGTGAGAAAACGTATACGCTACAAAGCGCAGCGAAAAACAGTTAGAAATTGATAATTAAAAGCGACTGTGTCTTAAAATGAACGGTAATAAGTAGAGCGTTAAATTTTTCAGTCTTAATCGTAATTTAGCGGTATTTCGAGACTAGAAAGACTCCAATTGTAAATCAGAACGGAAAATGAAAATTAGTTTGATGTATACAAAGTGAAAATAAATTAATAAATTGAATCAACGATTGTTTTAAAAATTTTATTTTCCTAACTCGCTTCTTAAATATTTCAAATGATAAAGACTTGGCACTTAAGGTTAAATTCTGGATTTACAATTAGCAAACAGTTTTCACACAATTTTATTGTATTTTTTCTTAACATAACTTTCGATAATTTAATAATTTTATTGCTTAAACAATTTATAAAATCTGTATTTCAATCACAAATTGAAGGTTAACACATTGATTAATTAAAAACAAATGAGGTGGAGATAGCATGAAAATCTCCCTTTAATTTCAAAAGAAAATATTTAATTCTGAGTTTTTTTTATTCACTTTTAAATAGACTTATAACATATGAGAAGCGAAAGAAAAAAACAGGAAAGTTATAGAGGGCAAAACATTTTTGAAAAATTAAAATATATATAAATTTTTTTTCAGAAATATACTGTAACGATGCTCAAGTAGAGATTTGAAGCCGAAATTATTTTCCTTCAAAAATGAAAATTTTAAAACAAACCACACGTTTCATGCTTAGCTTGAACAGTTCCTTAGTAGAATGCTACATCACTTAAAGTGCGACATTATTTTAGGTCACAAAATTAAGTCAATTATGTCTTAAAATAATTACAAACGCTGTGTAATCAAAAATTCAGAATGGTTGAAAGTGTTTAAACTTTAATCAATATATCGGCACTTGTAGAAGTCAACTTCCATTTAGAACTGTTTAATTCACACGAGTTCGTAAAAGAACGAAACTAATGTATTATAACCAAATTTTTTTTTTTATTGCCCAAATGAACTTTTCTGTTGTGTTGAAAAATCTGTCATTTATTTTCATTAATATTTATAAAAAAATGAATGTTATTATTTAAAAATTTATTGAATGTTACTTAGGGAAGATATCCAATTTTTAATCCAATGTAAGAAGAAATCTGTTACTAATTAGGTCCATTTTTGTTATACAACACTATACCTAAAGCATCTAATATACAACTAGTCTAGTTCTCTATAATTACATTGGTTAAAGAACGTAAATAATCCAGATATGAAACAGATCAATCAGTGTGTTATTAATACAACTGAAATACTAATGTAATTATTTTATTCTATTAGTTTAAATCTATATAATTACTATGCCTAATCTATGTAAATAACCAAGATTTCCTTAATATAGCATAGGATTATCAATTTCTTATTATCCAAATACCATTATAAAATATCTTAAAAAATATTCGTCTACACCTAGATTTCATTTTTAGCAACAGTTTTCTGTCTTTCATTGGATCATCATTCTTACACAGAAATATGTTGAGAATAAGCACTTCTATGATGCCCTAACCTACTTATAATTGGGACATTTTCTATCAACGTTTTTATTTTTGTCAAAGTTATAATTAAAATTGTTTTATTCTTTTGAATAACTTTTGTTAAAATCCCTTTTACATAAATTAATAAATTTTAAAATGTAACTTAAAATACTCATGAGCTGGAGAGTGAAAATTTAATTCAAACCACACTATTAGTATTTTGTATAAAAAAAGAAATTTACCGCATAAAATATAGTATATAATCATTTCTTGCTGATAGTGCAGGAGTATTCACTTTGTATAAATACCTGATTGAGGACACTTACCTATTCAAACCATATACTATTAATAATTCGCAGGCAGTACACAAACATAAAAACTTACCTCCATAAAACACAGTACTTAGAACATTCTTACCTTATATCTTAATCAGACACTCTATAATAATACTCTATACATAAATACCTGAGGCCAGTTAACTGACCTTTATTCTCAATACATGTTTTGGTCTTAAACTTCAGAAATAGATATTCATTGAGAAAAAATGATTAAGTTATTAAAGAAATCTGTTATATGTGTGTTTTCTCTCTCCAGCCATGAGATACTTTAAGAAATAAAATTTTCTGATGCTATTTACAAAGTGGATGCTTATGCAAAAAGTTTTTCAACAAAATCATGAAAAATAATCGTGTTGTTTAAAATTTTACTACCACTAAATTATTTCTAATGACATTCAAATTCATAAGTAAAATGGACTAAGAAAAATCACTTTTCCACTTGCCCACAGAACAAATCACATTTAACAAAAATTTATAAAACCAAAGGATATAAAGTATATACGAATGTTTTTCCCGCTTGAGATAGTGACTTATTGAAAAAAAGATTTCATAGGGGGAGGGGGAGAAGAAATTTCAAAAGTAACTTAAAGTGTACTAAAGAACTTCTCAACTAAAAATATTTTTATTTAAAGAAAACAAAGCATCATTTTCAGTGATATTAAGTTATAAATTAAAACTACTTTTAAATACATGTTTGATATTCGTATATAATTTTTTTTTTCTCATTACCAATGCTTTCTTTTTTTTTTTTTTTTTTTTATTTATTTATTTAACATCTTATTTGAAGTTTTCATTTACAACAGCTCTTTTATACCCAGTAAAAATTTCCAAAATCATTCTACAGAGTTTAACATTCTCAAAAAATAAATATGCAACCAAATACTATGAAATGTCATTTTCGATTCTAACAAATTCAAATATTTTACACAATGACTACTGTTTAATATGAAGTATGTAGCCTGAATGCGTTAATACCAATATTATGAATATCTGAGGTGGTTTCAGTTATATCTAGAAACTCGAGTTTATATACACACACACACGTTGTATGTTATAAGGGAAAATTGTATAAAGACTATTAAATTAACCGAAAAAATATTTTTCAAGTAATTATCGCATGAAAACTAGCAGCTCATACAATATTTGTTTTTTTTTTTTCCAACTTTGTTTTATCTGTCATTGTTTTAGGAAATCAAAGCTTTGTTTCATGAAAAAAACAATCCTACATTGATACAAATATAAATTCAATGTAAAGCATTGTTTAAACATAGCTCCAATGAAGTAAAAATAGTAATTCTTAAAAAAACAAAGTATGAATGTAACAATATTCTTAAAAAATAATTTTACTTTTTTAAATATTTAATTAATTTTAGCATAAGAAAAAACTATTTTTATCTGAACTTAAAATTAACTTAATTAAAGCTCTTGCAATAATTTTACAGGAAATTGCTATCTTAAAAAAAAAACTGTGCCATTGACATAGCATGTACTACTTTTTATCTTAAAAATGTGTAGTTTTTTTTTTTTTTTTTGTCATTTGAAGTAGTTAATAAAAAACATGGAAGAAAAAGGAACTTTTTTTAAACAATTGCTTAATTAAATTTAAACAATCGTTTAATTTGTTTAAGCAATAAAATTAAATTATCGAAAGTTATGTCAAGAAAAAATACAATAAAATTGTGTGAAAAGTGTTTGCTCATTGTAAATCCAGATTTTAATCTTAAATGCCAAGTCTTTTCTATCATTTGAAATATTTAAGAAGCGAGTTAGGAAAATTTTTAAAAGAATCGTTGATTCAATTTATTAATTTAATTGCACTTTGTATACATCAAACTAATTTTCATTTTCCGTTCCAATTTACTGTTGGAGTCTTTCTAGTCTCGAAATACCGCTAAATTACGATTAAGACTGAAAA
>JAPDSC010098886.1:99303-121554 GCA_026290005.1 Latrodectus geometricus | reverse complement strand
TATTGAACTATTTAAACTTTTTACAGATTCTTAATTAAAAAACATGCAAAACAATTTATTGAAATATTACACAGATTGTTTCTAGCGTGATTCTTATTTAAGATATTATTTATACATACATAGTGGTGCAGGCGAGACCCGGGCTGTGCCTTAAGATCTACATGTTTGGAATACTCGTTCATCTTTCAAACACCTCGTAGTTTTGAACCATTGTCAGGAGACGAGGTTAAACCTGAGCTGGTACCCTCTTCTCCATATCTTTGCTACACCAGCGGAAGGACTTCGGACGTCACAAATTAACGTGGACAAGTCAACAATGGCAAATGATGCTTCACTTTGCTGATCTTAACGGGAGAAGCTGTTCAGTCACTGGATCATAGATATGTATATGATCCAGTGACTGAATGTAGATAACAATTAAAAATAAAAGCACTTTATTATATGAAGCTAGGTAAAAATAAACAGGAGAAATCTATTAATATATACTTTTGAATATATATTATATGAAAAAAATGTTAACAATTAATGTTGTCATTTTATTACTTTTAGGAAGACAACTATTTTTTACTTTTGAAATAAACATTTATTCTTGTTTATTCATTCAGAAAGGTGTAAAAATGAAAAATATCAGATCCATTTTTTCACAAAATTTGACAAGAGGAAAGCAAAGACTTTGATTCATATCTGAGTTAAAATGAAATAAAGTTATGAATTATATCAGTATTTCCTGAATCTCAAATCATGTATCAGTTTTAAAAATTTTGAACTTATAAATGTGAAAATGTTTTCTTTTTACTAAATTATCAATAAGATTTTGTTATGCCCTATTTCGTGTAAAATATTAAATTAAGGTTTACATTTTACTGAATAATAAAGTAACATTTGCATTTTGTTGGAATTTAAGCAATTTAAAATGTTCTATAGGTCGCTATTCTCAACATATCAAAAAGAATATGATTAAAGGAGAAATTTTAGTTTTTTCTTAAAATTCTGCTAATAATTCACATTAGAATATCAGTAGAATTTTAAGATAATTCATATATTATAGATTGATAAAGAAAAATATTGTTTATTCCTTGCACAAAAAATAACAACAAGGATTATATTTGTAATTTTTGTTAATTTATCATTGTGAGTTGAAATTTTAATGAACAAAAAATATAATTTTTTATTAAAAGTTAGAAATTTTAGTAAAAATATGTATAACTTCTTTTTTACTCAATATAAATTTTGATTGCTTTATTAGTCTTTTAAAACCCAGAATAAGAGAATCCAATAGAAAATGAATTATCAAAGTTTAATTGTAAGCAGCAGACTTTCCTACCATTAAGCACTACTTATGGAAGTAATATCGAAATACGAAGCGATTAATATTCCGAAGATAGGAATGTTACGCTGTAGCATCTGACATTGAAAGAGATTGTTTATTTAATGGCATTCAAACTTGGATTGTTGGCTGCTGCTTTAACAGTTATTTCCATTATTGTGAAGCAACTGTTAACTTTCCCTAAGCACTTATTCAAAATTTAATGGAACAGGGAATTTTCTCGCATACACCCGATACGATAACGTACATATTAATGTATTTTCCTGAATGCTCCAGACATATTGAAATATTTTGCATGTGATTTGTGTCCTTAAATTAAAAGCATTAGTATATATCTCATCAAGTTAGTTTGAACCCACGTAAACTTTATTTAATGATAAACGTAAATAACTAATGAAAATAAATGTAAATTGGAATAACTTTATATAAATTACATATTATGCTACAATTTAAACAAATGAAAATATAATAGCAGTATCAATGTTTACTAGCCTAATATCATTATTCTGAGTAATTGTTTTGAATATTCTTCCATAATTCTGGAAAAGATGTTTAAATTGAATTTAAAACACATAATAAAATTTATTTTTGTAAGTGAAGTTTATTTAGAGAAACTGACATAAACAGTTTTTGTTTTATAATATTTTAATATTATTTTAAATAATGTTATTTATTGTCTATATAATAACTTAAAATGTTATGAAACAGAAATTTGTTTTTTATTTTAATTGTTTTAATTATATATAATGTAGCATTCTGCAATACCGCAAATTAAGAAATCAAAAATTAGTTTTCAACTTCGATTTTGAAGATAAGAAAAATATTTTCTTCAGTACTACCACGTTTTTGTTGATCATGCTTTCTAGAATTTAATTTAAGTAATGAATTACAAGAAGAATGTACCGATGTAGCTATTTCTAATTTTTGGCAAAAGGTGTTTTCTTATGGACAAAATAAAATACTTGCATATCAGTAAAACAAATTTGTTGATTACGGGCGAAGTATTTGGAAAACTAAAATGACTCTTCTATTTCGAATGCAACATTACCATTATTAATACTGTTAAATACTACCTAAAAGCAACAAATTTCATTATGTTTCTGATCTTAATATTTTATCTATTCATTACGCTTTTTGATATTAATGAATTAATATGATACTTTCGTGACATGTTTGGTAATATGTTTATTTTTGAACATTTATTTTTGAGATATTTTAACTAGTAGTTTCATTAGAAACTAGTAGTTTCATAGAATAAACAAATTAAGCTCTTTTGACGTAATTGTCATTTCTGATGAAAATGACTGAAATGAAATTAAAGGACCTAAATATTATTTGATCAGTTTAAGCAAATTAAATCCATAATGACACCAGCATTTTTTTTTATCAAATAACTTTTCATTTAGGTCACGTTTATAATATCTTTGTTAATGAAGTTAATACAATTCTTCAAATAATGATCGTATGAACGAACCATTGATAATTATATGAATTTAGCTGTTGAAAATTATATAATGCCAATTTTTACTGCTATATCTTTATTCTTAGAAAAAGTTGTTAAAAAAACTAGTCTTTCTAGATCATTATTACTAGCGTAATATTGGCTATATCAGTATGTATTCTATTATTCTAAACCAATAAATAATTCATTATTTCAATGTTCATCATAATAATAATTATATATAGATATCATACATATTTTTTAAATTCAAAGATTCTTTATATTTTAATGGTTATGAAATGCAAATCCTAAATTCATTGAATTAATACGTATAATAATATACTGGCTTTTGATTTTTTTTTAGTGAATACACAATATTTAAATAAAAATTTAAGTAAAATAGTATTAGAATCAGACATGTTAAATAATATGTTAAAAACATGCTATAAGCAGATATTTCACTGTTATAAAGAACAATTAATCTTAAAATTGCATGCCTTAATTCAAAAACAAATTATAAGAAATCTGAGAAATATATTTTTCTGTGGTTATGTGTCCTTTTCTTAGTGATTTGTTTCTATACAAGATATTTGTAGATGCTTTTCTTATGCAGTAAATCAATTCAATTGATGATGCACCTTTACAATATTATATTATTTTACGCAAACACATTTGGCTCATAAATCATCTTCCCAACAATCTTTTAATTTTATAAATTTTTAATTATCATATATCATATTCTTGGTTTAGATTGGATTATAACAAATATGTTCTGTATGTTTCATTCAATTTTTAAGTAAAATAAAATTTCAGATATGATCATCAAGTATGACATAACTAATTAAAGTTAATTATTTTACTTTCTGCGTTCACAAAAATATGATTTTGTTACATATCATAATTTAATGCTGTATTGGTAATTTTATTTACCAATACAACATCAAACTGTTTATTCTTTCCTGGAATAATTTGATTTCTCCTAAAAATTTCTACTAAATTTACGTATTACAGGTTCAGATTCTGATAAACAGACGAAAGAAAAGTAAATTCATGTTCAATTTTGTAATTTCCAAAGAAATATTTGAGAACGTTTATTGAGAGTCTATGAATCATGTTTGAAAAAGGTAATAACCATTTAAAATATAGGTAAATTGTTTCAAAAATTTTATTTTGTCCTAATGATTTTAGAAATTACCGTAAAGGCACAGTATTTATATTTCTAGGGCAATTTTGCTTTGAAAATTTATATATATAAAAAAAATCTGTATAACATAATAATTTTGTTTACATGTTACCTATTTGAAGAGACAGTGATTATTTTATTTTTTAATTGCTAAAAAGTCGTTCGAAAAATTTTTTAACTTTAAAAACTGAATGAATAATATATAACTTAAAATCCTATTATTAATTGAAATTATAAAATATGCACATCCTATTGAGTTTTAATTCATATCTTCTTTTTTGTGTGGTATTTACATAATCATGAACTCTATGATTAACGCATTGAGGAAATTCCTTCCTTAAATTTCTTTCATGTGAAGTGTCTTACATTATTTGAAATAAAGGATTGTCTTACATGATGATTGGATAAAGGATAAGGGATTGTAAGATTAAGAAAGTTCTTGATAAAGGATAATAAAGGATTGTTTTGATTTTTAAATGTATTACATTATTTGAAATAACATATTTTCTAGGAACGTATTTCTATAGAATCTAAGAAAGTTCTACTTTAAATACGAATTATGTTTACATGCATTTATAGATGCATATTCAATGAGAGTCAATAATATAATAAATACATTTATGTAAAATGACATACTTATTAAAAAAACTATTTTTATTAACATTTAGATATAACAGTGACAAGGAAATTTGGAATAGTTCTCAGAATAAATAAATTTATTTGGAAAATTATTTTTTAAAGAAACAATTTTCCTTTTATAAACATTGTGCATTATTCGATATTAAAATTTCAGAATCGCAATATATATTTTGTATAGGGATTTTAAAAAGAAATTTTATTCATAATATTTTAGTTTTTAAATGAAAGTTATAATAGGTTGAAAAATTTTGAGTATTGAGCATAAGAACATTTTTAAATATAGCTTCATAATGTGGCTATTTTTAAACAATTAGTTTCCATGAGGAAAACATGTGTTTGAATAAAGCAGTCCAGTGCAACGTATTCAAAATTCAGAAAAGCTTTAATAGAAGTTTTTTAAACGACATTTACTGTGATTTTATCAGATGAATGACGAGATATTGAATTTCTCAGATATTGTATCATGATTTTGCATGGCTTAGAATTGAATTATATCCTTTGTCTTTTTTTCTTGAAAACGTTTTGTTATTTAATTAACAAGCCACTTTAGATTTCAAAACGTGTATAGTTTAGTTTTTGAGGAGTTATAGAGTGACATACACTGTTTTTTTATTGATGGAATGGAGAACTTTTGCACTTGTTAAGAAATGTGAACTGCTTTGAGTCCTGGAAAACTGGTCTAAAATCTTTATCAACAACTACCTTAACATCATATCATTCCTTTCAATTCAATTTTAGGAGTGCGATACTAGGAATATAAGAATAGCCATTTATTTTCTCGCATGAGTTTAAATATACTAAAAATTAACTTCAGAACGTTTGGATTGAAATCTAAAGGGAGCTAATTTGTAGTTGAGGGCCGATTTCCGTCATCCATTTGAGAAACCATTTGATTGGTTGAGTGCATGCAAATAATTTTCAGTAGTATATATATTTCAATACAACGCAAGAAATGAAAATAGTTATCATAAGAAAATGAAATGTGTCTGCTATTTGCTTGCTCGTTCGTGAGTTTCCCTGGAATTATTTCCTCTTACAATATTTAACACTTTTCACTATCTTTCTTCCGAAAAGGCAACTTACAAAGTGGATTTTATTTAATTTGATAGTTTATAACCAAATCGTTGTCAAAATATTTGAAATTTTTTTTGAATAAATATCTTCTCTTTTTTGAGAAAATTCTTTGAGACAAATATTTTTCCAAAATTTTCACTTACTTTCGAGATTTTAGAACTTTATTTAGAATTTAATATAAAAAGCATATGTGCTTTTTCATAAATCATTTTTACTTATTCTTCATTCAAAAGTTATGTTGATTTATATTATTATGTATATTTTATAAAACATATTTATAAAACAGTATTTTTATGATCATTTATACATATTTTTGACATTTTGATAATTTTGAAAAGAAACTTATATGAAAAAAAAAATACTAATGTTTTATTTAAGAGTCGAATATATATTTTCTTCTTTTTATAGTAAATTAGTCATGTAACTACTGCACTTCGTAATATTTTTGATTTTTTTTTATTCACTTTAAAACTTTTTTACACTTTAAAGTTAAAAATACTTAAATACAAAGAATAGAAATATGTAGCTTGTTGTAGTTATTAGCATTTAATCCCATTACCATTACAATTATTTCAAAAATTTTGAATTTTCAACAAAGGAAAGCATTACATTTTATTACGGTTAAAACTGAGATATATCTTGTTAATTCATAACATACCTCAAAACATCATGAACAGAAGAAACAGAAAAAAATGACTTTTATTGCTATAACCAGTATTTTATCGAGTTTCAAATATTTCATGCTAAATAAAACATGACTTGACTACTAAAAATATAAAGCTCTTTTCCTTGTTTGTAGAATGAAAATGTTTCATATAACTTTTTAAGATAATTATCTAATATATCATTCATTCCCCCAATCTTTTCATTGGACCACAATGAAAAAGATATTTATGCCCCAAAATCAAATCGGAGAAAATATAATGGCGAAACATACATTATTGATAGTTTATTTACATATAAATCATGAGTACAGCCATTAGGTAGAAAATGTTTTCAGCCTTTTAAAATAACTCAGCCGAGAAACTGAGCAAATGAAAGAGAAACAGGTAAATGTTGGTAAAAGCGGTAATATTTATGAAGAGTCTATAAAGAACTTCTCTGTTATTTTCATTCCGTCATTGATACAAGCCTTATTTTCAGTTTAAATAATTTTAATAAGTTTCTTAAATCAAGATTTTTTATTCCTACCATTAGATATCATGAGACGAGATATATTGGAAGTGTGTGATAAATTATCTAATTTACACCTATTTAAACATCATTTTCCATTTAGTATGTTGATCAGCAAAATATGTATGTCCAAAAGAAATTAGATTTTTAATAATTTTTTTCCAGATGGAATTCTTACTAATTGTTTTCCAAAAGCGAAAAAAAAAGAAATTAGTTTGATTGTAATAAATAACTTTTTCTCTCAAAGGAGACAAAATAAGAGAAAATTTTTATTTTAGAAATAGTTCATAAATGAAAAAATGGCTAATGGATCAAGAAAGTTTGAACACATTTATTTTAACTTTATTTTTTAATTAATTGAATTAAAAAATTCGAGGAAACAAAGCATGGAATCTTATAAAAGATTAAATGAAGTCTCTGCTGCGATAGAATGGATCTTATGTTCACATTGAAATGAAGCGAATAGACATCTGAAATAATTTGAGGCTGAAATCATCGTTATTTCCAGAAGAATTTTTGAAATGAAGTAACTCAAAATAATATCAACTAACAATTTAACATTGCTCTAATTATTTTATTTCTTAACTGTGTGAAAATTATAGAACCATTTTCATGTTTACCATTCCATCGATAAAAACAATCTGAAACAATCAACAGAATCATTTACATTTTGCTATCTCTTTTTACTGCTTACAAAATTGAGTGTTTTATCATAAAAATTGCCTTATTTATTTAATACATAAAATTTCATTTGTTTTAAAATTTTCTTTCATATTTGAATTGGTTTTTCTCGATTTTATTGTTATTTATTCATCAATATTATGAGTGTGGAAATCGGATGCTTAGTTTAGATTTGAAAATCCACAGCAATGGGATCCACACTGTTATTGTGTTTCACTTTTTCTTCAATCAACTAAAATAGTTAATTGCTTGAATTATGTAAATAATTAACATTATGCTAATAATAAAAATTTATATTTTTATTAATATCCTAAAATTTATAAAAATACATCGAACGACTTTTTCTTAGCAAGTCAGATGAATGGTATAAATAAACTTAAAATAGATTTACGAAAATTTTCTATGTCAAGTTTAAGACATTTTTAAATTCCTAAATTTTTAAAATTTCCCAATTTTTTTTTAAAATTTTCGTACTTTTAGTTTAAGTTACTCTATGTAACATACATTCAAGCATGCGAACTCAAAAATTACACATTTATACAGACACGCACATTTATAAAATACGTATTCTATTTATCCATTGAACTTTTTTCTGCACTTGAATTGAGAACGACTAAGCGGAATAAAATGAATGTCATATCAGGATATTGATATGTGAATAATTTAAAAGAAAAACTTTATTTCGTTTCAAAATTATGATTTCAAATTATAAAATTTTATCAAAGCTTTTATAATTAATTTAAATCATAATAAAAAAATTTGCAATTAATTTATTCTTTTAGTCCATTTAATTTAAACCATAAACTTGAATTAGTTAAAATTATTCATTATTTCCTTAGAAGTTATTGCCAGATATGGATACTTTGTAAATAATTTATTCGATAATGTCATTAGTTTAAGTTGTGTAATATTCCTTATTAGAGCTCTTCTCGCTGTTGACGTCTCGTTCTTTTTCTCCTTTTAAAATCATTATCTATCCGAAATCATTGAAAGATCAATATTTTCATCATCGAATACTTCTTCTTTCTACATACCTAAATTTTGTCTCAAAAAATTTTGACATTTTAATATTTGTTTTCTAAATTAGCAAAATATTGTTCTTATTGACTCTTATGCGTTCATGCTTTTCGCTATCTAAATTTTTTATATCTTCCTAACTAAAGCAAATTTCCGTACATTCATTCAAATTAAATTTAGTTGATCTACGATTGCAACCATATTTCATGGTACAAAGCTGTGTTTTCTACAAAACTAAGGAAGAAGTAGATATCATTTTTTTGAATTATAATTTTCTCTGAAACCTGTGCACACACTCTGTACGTAAATAATATAGTGAAAAATGTACACCACAACTGGCTCTGTACCATAAAATGTGTGAACAGGGATGAAAGTATTCGCATGAACTATGGAACACAATTGCAGTTTCTTAGATCTTGAAAAAGATAATGATATTTATTGCAGAAATGGTTTGCATATGCGCAACATTTACACTGAGCCGAAGTATTCAAAGGTGGCAATAGCTTGCATGAAATTCAGCAATGGCTGGTTAAAATAAGGTCCATCTCGGCAGAAATTTGATTTCTGAAATTGAAAATTGATTCAGTGAAATTTGGTTCCGATTCTAAGAATGACGTTTTTGCCTTTTTGAAAGAATCATACTCAACAAATGCTCCTAATTCAAAAGAAATGTTTTCAAGTATCCAATGTTTTGATGAGAACTGGAAAATTGAAAATTATTTTGACAGAGTACAAATTTTTATGAGCTATGTAATTGGAGTTAAGAATACAATTGGAATAACAAAGCATAAACATAACAATAGTAATAAGGGATCCAAATTGGTATATAATATAAATGTCACAATCAAACTATAATATTTTTTTGTTATCTAAGTTATCTACCACTTATAGTATCAAAATATTTTATTCCTTTATAAGAACGTTTTGATCAAAAATGAAGGAAGAAAAGCAAGAACTGACTTAACCAGTAGAATCAATTTTTTAATCAGTCATGTTGAATCTCTTATCGCTTGTTGTAACAAAGTCTCATCAGATTTATATTCAAACAAAATTTTAATCAATTAGATTGGTTCACAGATAGCAGGTAATGTCGGACCACATAAGCTTTTATTTAGTAGCAAATACTCAATACCTGAGAAATTATTTTTCTTCTGAGTTCTTTATACCTTCTTGCTTTAACATCAAAGAGCTGCCATATAGTTTCTAGTCTTTTCCGTTTTCTTTAGTCATTGTCTTCCTCCTGCAATTCTACAAGCTCAGCCGTTGAATGTTTCGGGAACACTGCTTGTTTAACTTTTAAATGAGTAATTTCAAGGAAAAATTCATACTGATATAGATTATCTTCATTCATTTCTTTTATTTTTCCCATGTCTTTTTCATTTAACGACTCATTATGTATCTTCTGATGAATTTTAATTTGATCAGAGCTTCGCCTCACATTTTTGATTAGATCATAATTTGATCATAAAACAACCACGTAACTCTTAGACTTCCAAAAGTGGCCAAAGTCCTCAATTTTTAATCACTGATCTGCCAGATAGAAATTAAAAGGGTTGAAAATTTCTTGTTTTCGTAAAAGATGAAATATCAAATGCATTTGTAAGAAAGGTGATCTCGAACACAGGACATTTAAATTACTTTCATATTTTTTACTGTATTCTTTAAATGCAAATCAATTGAAGCAAAGAAATTTTATTTATTTATCATTTCACCTTTTGTTATTCTTGCTCCTTAAATATAGTATCTACTTTATATTATGACATCCTATTTTTTATTCAAACAATTATTTAAATCCCTTTTCTTTTAAAATCGAGCTTTACTTTTCAATATTAATTGCTATATAATTCATAACAAAAAATTATCTAGTCATAAAAATCATTTCACGTCGTTTATACTTTGAACATTAAATACAAATATTATATTAGTCCAAAGAAAACGCTGAACTAATTTATGAAAAAGACACGTATTTTGAAATGAGGAATCAAGTATTCTTTGTAGCTCAAATTTGTAGCTTTGTAGCTTAATTTACATAATATTTTCTTACATATTTGTACAATTTTATTTTCGAGAGAAATTTTTTTTAACTTTTTACAATTTGAAATGAAAGGATAAATTTAATTTAATACATTTAATTTAAATTAACTTAAATTTAAAGAAAGTATGCACTGATAATTTTTAATTTATATTAACAGTAATTAGTAAGATTTAAATACAAATATAAAAGTGAAATTCTAGTATATTTGCTATATATATATTATTCTTTTTAACATGACATTAATTCAGTAAGGACTTTTAATCTCAGTAGATGTTATTACAAAAAATATAGTGTTTATTTAGGATGATCTAAAAAGTAAGAAAAATTCTATTAGCATTTAAAAATATAAAATACTTAATTTTTAATTGTAGTATATTTTGCATATATTTTTAATGATTTTATATATATGTTTAAATGTTATTAACATAATTTTATTATTTATTTTAATGGCACTCGTATTTCAATTATTTCAAATATGATAATTATTTATTATAAATACTTTAATTCTAATCAAGATTTTTTAGAGATATATACAGTATCATTACCTCATATAAATTTTTAATAAGTAAATCTCAGTTTTTGCAGATTAAATTTTATTTATGCCAAATTTTTTTAAAAACTCGAAGGAAAAGGAATTAAATTTTTTCTGTAAGAGAGGCAAAATTCCGCTTCGTTTTTGAGTAATACAATAATCCTGATAAAAACTTATAAAAAATGTTCATATACATTCTAAATTTTGTAATCGAAACTTCATTTTTCACAAGACTAAAAGTATTTCAAAACAAAAATAAAAGAGTGAAAGTATATGCTAATTATGATGTGATTCCCATCAGTAGACTTGATTTTCGATATTTTTCACAGTACTTTTCATTTTATAGATCTTCATTTTCACTCTACAATTTAATCTTAGATAGTAGTTGTTTGTAGTATATAGCTTACCTCATCAGTTCTCTTACATACTTCATTTTCTTACGATTCGTATATTTTATCATTTCTCGTATATATTTAAACTAATATTTCGAATAAAGGCTAACTAATAAAAATATTTTCAAATGTAAATAATGTTTTAAATCTGGAATATAAGATATTAATATTTATAAATTTTTCTCTATATGTCATGATAAATTTAATACAATAATTTAATAAAAATCATATTAGTGCTATAATCTACTCAAATTTAGGCTATAAATTATTACATTCAGAGTACACTTTTATTTATGGTATATTTCCAACTTCTTAAATTGCTTTCAGAATATTCCAATAAATATATGAAAGGGCGGCTAGAATGAAGCAGGCATGTAATCAGCTTTTATTGATTTCGTAAGTCTGAATAATGGATTGCTTAATTACTTCCTGTTACGAGTCAAGTGTCACAGATCGTAAGTATGGATAACAATTTCTTTGATTTATAGCGGCTATTTTTCATATCAATTGAAAACGTGCTACAGCTTTGCTTTTGGAATTTCAGAGTTGTTCATAAATTATCTTAGAAATAATTTGTTGCTGACAAATTATGAGCTACTTCTGTCATTTGTGATTCACTGCTGCTACAAACATATTTTCGTTTACCGAAAACTTAAAGACTATACTAATAGCTGGTCATTGCTTTCTCATTTTCGAATCACGTTATTTTTGGGATAAATTTATTGGTTTCATTAGAAGTTTTCATGTATCCAACAATTCTACTCGCATGAAACTGTCAGTCATTAAACATTCGATATTATTATACTTTGCAAACAGAAGAGAGATTTTAGAGAAAATGAAATGAATGGCTGTCTATTTGAAAGAACATCGATGGAATATAGTTTATCTCAGAAATTTCAGTTGTTCATATGAATGCGTAATTCATTTAATATTAGTTTCTTTACATGTCACCCACAATGAATACTTATAACTGACAGTCATTTGAGTACAAGTAGTAGAAAAGTTTAAGAGCAAATTCATAAATTATTAATTACATTCGTATTTTAAACTATAATCGTGCTTTTAATATAAATATTGCATTTTTAATATCGATAATCTATGTCAATTTATAATGTTTATGTATGTTTAAAATATTAGGGATATATTATTACTAATTGCATTATGAATTCTTAACGTAAGTTATTAAAAATATCCCCATAAATGTAATTCTAAAATAACATAAATTTATTTTTAAACATTATTATATATAATGAAATATTTTCATAATATGTATAATAACAAATTAATTTTATAAAAAGGAAACCTGAAGTTTTGAGAAAATTAGTATTTTGCAGAAATATAGAAAGGCCTGAAATTTTAATCATTTTTAATATAGAAGGCATGAAATCCACTATGAAATTAATTTTAAATTAATTTAAATTACGCTATGGGATAATTTTTAATTTTATAAAATATGTCAATGTTTTGTGTCATTAAAGAATATTTACATTTATTTTGTATTTCCATAGACTCTAAAATAAAGAAAATTTATTAACACTAAATAAAATTCAATGGATATTCTAGTATTCATAAAAATGCTATTTCAAATGTGCATATTACACAGGGATAAGCATAGGAGGGTTATAAAAATCCAAACAATAACAAAAATTAATCCAATCATTAAATTTTCTAATATAATTACAGTACAATTATAAAAAAATGAACATTAAAAAAGCAACTCTACTTTCTTCATTGAAAAAATAATATCATGATTAAACCACCGAATATTTCATTTCTAAAATATTAGCGTTTGAAAGTTATTGTTATTTTCATTACTTATCAAAATATGTGAAGTATGACAGCACAAAACTGATGTAAGTTTGCTTCAATAAATTCTTATAGAGTTACTGGATTGTTTTATTACAAACAACAGATCTGAAATTTTAAGAATAATCCTTTGATTTTATTGTAAGAGGAAATTGTACATGTATTTACTATTACTAATTTGGAAATATACGCCATTTTTTATTATTAACAATTATTATATTAGATACAATTAAAGGATAAACAATTAAAGGATATGGATGCTCAAAACAATTAAAGGATATTGTAAGTTTTACATAAAATAAAGATACAAGAGAAATTGTTTTTGCTGAAAATGGAAGAAGAGAATCGCAAAGGAAAATTTTTCTGATTTTCAAACTGTGGAGTATGCTAATCTTGAGGTCCATGTCAAAAACATCGCTTCAGTGGCAGTGAATAAAATTTGGCTTTCAACTGAATAAAAGACAATGAAGACAAGGATGGTCGGCATTCATTGACTGCTTTGTTTCGATGAGTACGATGTCTCAGCGAAGTCATTTAATAGATTCATAAGCTTGGAGAGTTGTTGGTTGGTTAGAAAGGAGCCAAACTCAAGCCAAAGTAGAGCAAGCCGTTGGAGTGTCACAAAGTGTGATTTCCAGGATCTGGAATCATTTTTTGGAGATTGGAAGTGCAGGCTGAAGACCAGGGCCATGTCGTAGACGAGCAGCAACGCCCAACGAAGATCGTCATTTAGTGTTAACGGCTCGCAGACACCGAAATATGAACACTACTCTTCTCCAACAACACCTTCGCCCGGCTACTGACATCATGGTTTCAACACGGACTGTCCAAAACCGGCTCCATGGTGTAGGTCTGTATGCTCGTCGACCAATGGTATGTGTTGAACTAACATCAAGGCATCGTCGTGACCGTAGGGAGTGGGGAACAGAGCATGTGAACTGGAGGAGGAATGAATGAAGCAATGTTCTTTCTGATGAGATCTTCTGTTCTTCTTTCTGAAGAGTTTTCCTGTTTTTCTATTCATCCTGATAATAGGTGTATTTTCATCTGGAGGGACCGTGGCAGTAGGAATAATCCTGCGTTCGTGCACGAAAGTGTCAGATTTGGCGGTGGGAGAGTGTTGGTATGTGGTGGCATATCCATTGACGGGTGCACAGACCTCTATATCATTTGAGATGGACCTCTGACTGGTCGCCGATATAGGGTTGAATCCTCAAAACTATTGTAGTCCCTTACTCTGCAGCAATAGGAGATGACTTCATTTTAATGGATGATAACTGAGGCCATATCGTGACAACCTGGTGGAGGATTTCCTTTTCGAGGAAGGAATCGGACGAATGGAATGACCAGCGTGTTCTCCAGATATGAATCCAAAAGAGCACGTTTAGGACGCTCTAGAAAGATGAACTGTTGGCCACCAACCACCCCAACAAACTCTCTAAGAACTGGAAAATATTCTTCTGGAAGAATCGGACAGAATACCCCAACTCGTGATTAATAGCCTCTTTGACTCCATGCCTCAAAGGTGTTCACCGTTGCTGGCCGTCCGTGGAAACCATACCCCTACTAAAAATGACTTCCTTTGAAGGCAACACTTTTTCTTATTCTTTTTTTCCCGTATGCAGAAATTGTGTTTTTTTCCTTTTGATCACAAATGCCAAAAAAATGCATTTTTTTCCTACCAAATATGAGTAATTTATTCTCCTATAACCTATTTCGTCTGTCGACCACGTGTCAATCAGCTAAAATGTTTTCCAGCCATAGGATCTACTTAAAATCGCAATATCCTTTAATTGTTTTGAGCAGTGTATTTAAAATTCCATTCTAAAGATATATTTTAACAATTTTTAGTAGTAAACCTGTTAAGATTGATTAATTAGTTATAAAAAATAATATTAGATTTTCTAAAATAAGATAAGCAATTTATGTTCATTGCTTTGAAAAATTTACTAACCCACATTGCAAATAATTTTAAATGTGCTAGATTTTCAAATTATTAAATAAAATGTGAATAAATTATAGTATCGAAAGTCTGAAAATAAAAATATAATAATAGTTATATTTTTATTATAAATTTTGTATTAAAATCACACAGAAAGATATATTTTTACTGAGATACTTCTGAAAGATCTTTTTTTGGAAGTTTTCTGTCTTTTTATTGTTTTATTTAATTCATTTTCATTGCTTATGTTTTTGTGTACATTTATTGTTGTACTTCCCTAAGCAATATTAGTACATTGCTTTGGTAAATTTAAAAAAACATCTTATATTTCTTAACATGAGTAGAATTCTTTAGGTAAAAATAATCTTTTAAGAAATGAATTTTTTCATTATAAAAATAACTTTAAAGATGATGATTTTGCAAAATATTTTTGTTTATCGCTATACAATCTATATATGCAATCTAATAATATTTAATTATACAATCTCAATATTATTAAATATTTCTTAATATATTCCACTGAAATTATACAAATCCCTTTATATATATATATATATATATATATATACAATTCTGGCCATTAAAATTGCTACACCAAGAAGGCAACATGCTACAGATGTGAAATTTATACGAAAGGAAGAAGGTGCTGTGATATGTAAATGATTAGCTTTTCAGCGCATTCAGGCAAAACAGGCTCCAGTAGCGACACTACATTGTGTTTAAATGAGGAAATTGTTCGACTGGTTCCTCATACACAAATTGCATTTGAACGTTGTTGCCTGGTAAAAAGTTGTTCTGATGCCTTGTGTAAGAAGGAGAAATGCGTACCAGCACGTTTCTGACTTTGATAAAGGTCAAATTGCAGCGTACCGGGATTGCGGTTTATCTTATCGCAGTATTGCTGCTCGCGTCGGTCGAGATCCAATGACTGTTAACAGAATATGGAATCGATGGGTTCAGGATGGTAATACGGAACGTCATGCGGGATCTCAACGGCCACCTATCACTAGCAGCCGAGAAGACAGCCCTATAAACGGGTTTGTGGTGGTGTTGCGTCGGCGATGCTATTCGTACCTCCGTGACTTGGTTCACTGGTGCCCACCGGGTAACGATAAAATGTGTAGCAGTTTCCGGCCTTGTTGTGGCAAATGGGCTAATGTACTTACTTCCTCAACGATGCCCACCATTAGAAATAAAAAAAAATGATAACAAAGGTCTAATCATATGTATAATACTTAAATATTAAAACAATATCACATTATTAAACATTTCGACAACTAATCATGATTCAATTTTTAATCTAAATTTGTATAATTAAAGGGGTCAAAAATGTAATTTTCTCGAATAAATATTACATTTGTGAAAATAAAATCAGCCTTACTTGCTTAAAATGTTTTGAAAATTGTTAAACTTACGTAGATATATGTTCACATAGTCGAAAATAAAACAAAAGTCATTCCTTGAGTCATGGCAGTACCAGTCTACAAAAGACTCCTGTTTCAATAAAAGAGGTATTTTTAATTGAAACTTGAGTTTAATGATTTTTCGATCACGCAAACACACAATTGAATGGATTCTATTTTTATTTTCATAATAAGAGTATCCACTCTTTTCTTAAATTGAATGTTTTCAATTTTCTGTACGATTTTTCTTGATTAGGTTTTTCAAAATATTTCTTCATTTACGATTAAATTGAATTGTTACAAAAAATATTCCAATTTTACGGATCATTTCTCCATTAATTTAACATTTTTTTCGATTTCGTACTTGGAAATAAAATACTCATAAATCTATGTAAGTGTATAGCGTCAAATATTTAATTAGATAAATTAATATTTGTTTTCTAACATCTTTCCTTCCTAACAGTAACAAAATAATGTATTTGATGAGTGGAAAAATAAATTTTGTGTATATTTTGCAAGACTATGAAATCATCATCATTATTATCATATTTATTTTAAATTTTCTTCACATTTTCCAATTATATTATATTTGTTTGGAACCGTGAATTCAACTGAAAAATATATATGAAAAAAGATTTTTCAAAATTTTATCATTTGATTTACTTCTACATCAAGTGCAAATCATAATCACTTTGTAAGTTAATTAAGATTAATGATTATAAGTTACATGACACATATCTTGAATAAAGAAAATATTTTTATAAGTTTTTTATTTAATTTTTTTCTTAACCCTTCTTTGCATGATTTTTTCTTTATTGGTGAAATAAATCAAGTTGATATAATTCATGTTCAAATAATATATATGATATAATTCATGTTTATTTTTGACAGCTATGTTTCTTTTTATGCAATGGACATTAAAAAGGTATCCAAACATGATTAACTTAAAGTGAACTTGTTCTTTTATATAATTTTCGGGCATTATTGGTTATGATGGAAATTTCCATCATTATGCAAAGAAGGGTTAAGGTTGTTCTTTTTACACAATTTTAAATTATTATTCATATAATTAAAATGTTAACTACTCTAAAGTTGATTTTTTTTTGCTATTTCTGAGCTAAAAGTTTTCTTTTTATTTTTGAACATCAAATATATGATACTAGCAATCAAGACATCTATATAAAATTTTAGCAAATAAATTAATAATTTGTAGGAAAAGTAATAATTATTATTATGAAATAATATTTGCATAGGTTGGAAAGGTTCTCATAAAATAATTTTCAAGTTTATTTATAGTCTTTGATGTTCTAATTTGTTTATTAAATGTTATTAAAAATAAACAAAAAATTTTTAGTTGTAATAAAAAATAAAATTATTTGAAACTATTATTACTAAAAATTAACTACTATATGGCATGCTTTTTTAGAATAAGCTTAATATGTGCATGAACTTATTTTTTTGCTACTATTTCAAACAAGAACACATCAATTCCCTTTTTTGAATTTCTTGTAATATTTCACTAAATATTAATGCTTTTTTAAATTTTTTTCCATATTTATATAAATATATGGGAATAGTTATTTGTATCAAATTAAAGTGGTGAAAAAACAACATTGGACATTGTTGTTTATAACACGGGCTTCAAAAACATATAAAAGTCACTTGAAATTAGTTTTAAAATGTATGTTTATAATACTTCGGGACAAAATAATGTTGTATCTTTTTTTTAACATTATAAGTTTTATTGTCTTGAAAGATACAAGAAAATATTGAAAAAGATGTTTTGAACTGCGTTTGTTGTCGATTGTATAACGTTTTGGTTATCAGCTCATTAGCTGTTAAATGACTTTTATTCCTCATGTGGATGTTTGATTTCAGTTTAAAATGGTCATTAAATTTTGATTATATATAAAATAAAATATACACATAAGTTACGAAAAAATCTTAATGGAAAACAATAAGCAAATGAAATAAATAAGTATAGGGAAAGGTAAATTTGATATAAAGACAAACTTGCTGTCAATTTTAATATCAAATAAAGAGAATGCTCTGTTTCACTCGTCCTGTGCCTAAAAATATAACTAAAAATTTTAACTTGGTAACCAAGCACTTGAAATTTAAATCTTAATGTTTCAGTTTTTGGAGGGTTGATACGTAAAGGTTTACATTCTGTAACGTCAGACAATGTTCTTGAAAATACTTATATATATTTTACTTTGGGCAGATATTTGTGTTAATATTTGCTTATAAAATATTAAAATTGACAAATAATATTGATATTTTTGCTGAAAGCTCTATAAAAAAATTTTACCAACAGTGAAGTGCAAAATCATCAATCGCATTCTTAGGCTTAATCTTGCGTTAAAAAGTCGATTTTTGACATTATGTGTAATTTTTTTATTTGGGAATTTTTTACTGTTAACTTTACAGTTTCTAACACAATATTTGTTTTACTGTATAAAATTTGTCATTTGCCTGATGCATTCGGAAAATAACATCATCCTCACTATCACTAACAAAACTATCATTGTAAAGGCGATTTTCTCAAAACTTTGGTTTTTTTTTTACAAAATTTCCCAACAGTTAACATATTTCAAGTAATAAGGAAGATATTTCTATCAAAGTTTGTCTAAATGTTTTAAGAGTTATTATTTGTGTAATGGAGCAAATTTTGAATTTATATGAAGAACGTTTTCATTTACAGCAATTTTTAAAGGGAATGTTCTGTAAAACTTTGTAAAATATTTCCATTGCTGCATTTATTTAACTCTATTTTCTTTGTCACTCAATATTTTTTTAGATTTCTTTTCATTTCAAAGAACATTCTCACATAAAGCATATGAGCAAATTAAACTGAGATTGATGAATTACGATTTTCAGAGTCTTAGTCATTTTGTTTGAAATTCACTGATTTTGTTAGAAAATGACCGATATCCTAAAAGTATTCTATGTGTGATTAAAAGCTTATTTGATTCTATGTGTGTATCATAGTTTATTTAAAAACAAGCTAAATTTTTAAGAAAAAGTTGGCTAGAACAATGACGGACACTTTTAGGTCTACTGTAAGAGATATGATATAGGATTGCTTAAGAACATGCATTTGAAGATTATTCAATGTCTTAAATTAAATTAATAAAAAGAAAACTCAATAGGCTTTATTTTTTCACCTTCGAGCTCTATAGCTTATATCCTTGATTCCAAGTTTTGGTAATATGGTTATCCAAATTTACTGAATTATGATTCGAGAAATTTCATCATTCTAGGAATGATTTAAAAATTTGAATATGATACACGTGTAATTCATGCAATGTATCAACATTTGATGCAATACAATACTTCCAAATATTTTCATGGAAGTTTATCCTTTATTAATCCCTTGATTTTGCCTTAATGAGTTTAAAGTGTTGAGCAGCCAAATTTGTATAACAAATTCTCAAATATTTTGAAATTTTCCCAATAATTTATGTTTTCATTTGAAAAAAAACTATGGAAGCTGTGGTGAGCCAGCAAGTAGCCAGCGTGCATTCTCTATTACCTTTAATCTGGTATTTAGTTTTAGGTTTTATTGTTTTATGGCAACAAGGATTGCTTGAATAATTAATCAACGATAATAGTATGTAAACGTTTTGCAAACCGAAATCTGCATGCCTATTACCAATTGCCAGTTTAACCTGTGTTCCATCAGTACTCGCCTAACAAACTATTCTTAGCGTTAATAAATTTAATTAAGTATATTTGAATTTTAATTTTTCATCCCAAGATTCAAAATCCTGGCAAAGTAAAAGTGGTGACCCGGACGCGGCCCAATTAAAGTTCAAAGCATTGTATCAATTGGCATTTCGCAAATTTATCTGTTATCACTATAAACTTGCACATTATTGTTTATAGAAATAATTTTAAGTATTCTCAAAAATTTAGATAATACTTTTATAATCCACTATACTTCCCTATGAACTTTCTCTGAGTTTAACTATAAACTTTTGATTTAACCTTCATTACTGATTTAAAATTTGTGTATACATTTTCAGTTTTGCTCTCTGACTCGCTCTTAGAAAGCAACCGAAAATAAATCTTCTATTGAAGCCACTGACGTAGCTCGCATCGTATTTAAAACACTTTCCTTTTGGCACGCTAATCCGGTCATATGGTTTATTGAATTAGAATCATAATTTGTTGTACCTGGAAAAGAGTATCTACGAAACTAAGTAGCACTGCGTTGTGCCAGCACTGCTTTACACTTCGATACTATTCGTCAGCCACTTACTGTCAATAAATAGGAAACTATTAAAAAGCGAATAATTTTATTTTACGCAGATTTCAAAACTGCGAATTTAAAAATACTACGACAAGATTTAGAGCTTGGAGATAAGAGACCTTCACATTTATTACGCTTTATGCAAGGTTTTGTAGGTAATTTCATTAGCGTAAAAATTTTTTGATCACTTTTTATACCGCTTTTGCCGTTCAGTCCAGCAAATACTTACCGTTTGAACTGAAAAAGACGAAGCAAATTTATCCTTTTTAGTTGAAAAAAAAATCAGATAAAATTTTGGAAGCGACTCAAAGTTCTCCCTGAATACGCACGGTAACTGTAACAAATGTAAACTCTCGTTTTGAGAAATTAGAATACGACGTTAGTAAACTTTCAGATTCTATTCAAGTTTATCCTGATCGAGATTTCCAAAGAAGGGTATTTTTAACCGTTATTAACAAACTGGATAAACGAATTAATTATTTGCAATATAGCGGTCGTATACTGAATATATAAGTTTTGCACATCACTATATAGTATAAGGGCACAAAAACTTGGCATAACTACTTTATAAGACTTGTTTCCATTAACTATAATTTTGTTAATTATTTTATTTTTTTACCCTTAGTTTATTATTTTATTATACAACTATAAATCTGGGATCTTTCAAATATTAATGATACAAAATTGTTAAGAAATAGAATATCTTGGAACATTTTATAAAATTGTAAATAAAATTTTTCTTTTATTTGAAAACTTCTTAGTTTAGAATAATTTAAAAGCAGCTTAATGAATTTTGAACATTTATATTTGCATTTTCATTTGTTTTTACTTTTCATTTTAAAAAAATATTTTAAATGCAATACTGATTTTGAAAAAGAATTAGATTATTTGGAAGTGTTTGATTTTTCAGTTTCTAAATTTGAAATGGTATTTTTAAATATAAATTGTTTAAATGTAATCAATTATAGCTTAGTTAAAAAGTTTTATACAGATGGTATACAGATTTATACATTTCTTGTAAAATTATATTTGACAAATACTTCTTTGTAATCTTTTATAATGGTTATCTTGTTTCAGTTTCGAATTTTATTTAATTTTTACTTCCCTTATATCTATATATACATACAAAAGGTTATTTAAGCTTAGGTACTTGAAATAATTTAATTGAAGTACTATTTTACGTTTTTAAAAGTTTAATTTAAATTATTTTAATAAAACATTACTTAATTTTATAAATTAGTTAGCTTTTAAAGGCAATAATGAGTTAAGTGAATAAAAAATTGTCATGAAAACATACTTATTTTTATTTTATGCTTACTAGATACTTCATTAATGTATTATTATATGTATG
>JAPDSC010098886.1:67388-99293 GCA_026290005.1 Latrodectus geometricus | reverse complement strand
ATTTTTATTTTATGTTTATTAGATACTTCATTAATGTATTATTATATATATGTACTATACATAATCTCCGCATTAAAGTCTTTTACCTTAACATATATATCTACACACAAAGTAAATTCTTTTGTTTCTTAATCATTTGCATTTTTAGTAATTTAATTATTTTTATTTTAATACAAGTTCTCATCATAACACAATCATATTTTTTATATTGTTTATAAGTTTTTTGAAAAATAAAATTGTACACTTATTGATCAAAAATATTTTTGATTTCGATTGCTTTAGTTTAAAATTACATTGAAATTTAATCATCTGATTTGAAAATTTGTTAACATTACTCTTGTTAAATTATGAACGTGTTAAAATTACGTACTTTGTCTATGTAAAAAAAATCAAGATTTTCTTTCAATTTTAGTTTTTAAATTTTCCAAAGAATTTGAAATTTTCTCTTCATGTTGTTTATAGCAACATTAGTGATATCATATATATTTTTTCATCTCAAAAACTTCTTGTTTTACTGCTAAACTTAAGTAGAAGGCTCAATAATGAAAAAATATTGTTTTAATCAATTTAAAAATTTTCGATAATATTTTATAACTATCATAATTTTATTTTTCATCCGGGAATTATGTTTCTTAAATTGCACTTTAGGTATTAGAAAATAATAATTTATGTTATTTATTAAGATATTATAATATAAAATAAAATACTCTTTTGAATGTCTGCAAGAGACATTTCTAAAAACGTATAAAATTTATCTACTACAAATATTTATGCAGGAACACTAAAAAAATTAAATATCAGGAATAATTAGATCCATAAAATCATTTATTGTTATTAATAACTTCTTTTGCTTACCACTTAATAAGGTAAAACATTAGTTAAAGTAAAATAAAAATCAATTATAGTAGTTTAAATAGAAATCATTTCAAAGTATTTTTCTTAAAATACCAAAAAAGAAAAAAAAAAATTATATAAAAATTTTGATCAATAAACATTATATTTATTAATTTAATTTTATTAGTTTAGATAACTATTAAAATATTTTATTTGAATAAACTTATTTTAAATAATATTTAATTAAATAAAATATGAAATAAGTTTTATGTGAAAGAAAACTATGTAGATTGTGTTTAAAATTTACATTGTTTTTACTGATTAAATTTATGTTTAATTATATATTTTTCTCGAAACATGCTTAAAACGGAGTCTAAGAATTTTACAGCATTTTACCATACTTATTTTAAATAAAAAACATTGATATTCTTATGAAACATAAAACATAATTAAAAATATAAGAAACTAATAAATTTGAATAAATTAATCACTTTATTAACTTATAAATTATTCATTAGATAGATAACTTCTTAAAAATGTATACTTTTCAGAAGTGAAAGTTACTTTTCTTAATGTATTGTAATTCATGATATAATTTTGTTGTTCAAGTAAAATTAATGCTTAATTTTATTTTTATTTCGATCAAAAATACAAATTACCTAACTTTTGCATTAAAAGTTTTATCATAAGACTACCAATAAGAACATATTATTTTATATTTTTTAAGATCTTTTGATTCAAATTTTATTACTTTCGAAATTTTTATTAAATCTAATTTTCATAAACAAGCTTTTTAGGTCTAAACTATTTTTATAAAAAGCAATCGAGTGAATATTTCATATAACAAATTTATTTATTTTGTAGAAATGAGTTTATTTTTTAAGTTTTATTTTGAACTTAAAATGTTTCGATATATAATTGAAAAAATTATATTTTTTGAAATGAAAAATAAATTTCTTACAGAATGATTTTTCGCTTTAAAACACTTTTTAAAGTAAATTAAAAAATATTTACGACATATTAGTTGGATTAAAATCGATAATTTTGACACATATCGTAGTTAAAATTGAATGCATACATTTTTAAGTGTGATACATATTTTAAAATTAATATAATTTAAATATATCATACAATGTAGCAAATCTACAAAAAAAGACAATTAAATAATCTTTTTAGTTTACAAAATTGTTCATGATTGAATGTTACATTGTTGTTAGTATCTGAACGATGAACACTATCCTCAATTTCAGTTACCAGTTTCGGTTTCATTTCAGTTTCCAGTTTCGGTCTCAATTTCAGTTTCATTTTCAACTTAATCAAAGAAAATTGTATAATGTATCAAAATTTCTCTTTGTTTGACTTTTACTTTTAATAGTTTGTAACTCACAGGAAGATTATTTTTAGAACAAAATATCCCTTTTCAATCGAGCATGTATTTGAAATTGCTTGATCAAGACTAAATTGTTTAATAAATATGAGATATCAACTAATTCAACCGTCTATCATAAAAATAATGAATTTATTTTCCTATCACTTGAATACAATTAAAGGATATTATATTGCATGTCTCTTTTAGAATAAAGGGGAATTTCCTTTTTGCATAAAATGGAAGAACAGAGAAACAAGGGCAATTTTTTTTTCATTTTTAAACTTCAGAGTATGTTTGAGTTTGATGTCGAAAACAATGCTTTAGTGACAGAGAATGAGATTTAATTTCAAAATTAATGTAAGAAAAAAACGGGAAAGAATGATCGACATTAAATAAGCGCGTCATTTTTATGAGTGCGATTTAATGAAGACATTTAATCAAATCAGAAGCTTGTAGAGTTTTTTGTCGGTTAGAAGGCAGCCAACTTGAAGCCGAAGTAGCAGTATCCATTATAATTTCTAAAGTATGATTTACAGATTCTGAAATAATATTTGTGGGCCTGGAAACGCAGGCTGAAGTTTAGGCAAATTAATAGACCTGAACAGCAGGTTAATACATTTATTTGATGCTAACGGCTATGAATATGACACTGAAATCTGAATACCAGTCTTCTTCAACATTACTTTCACTTGGTTAATGCCTCCAAAGATTTGATACAAGCTGTCCAAAACTTCCTTCACGTTGTGGGGCTATATGCTCACCAGTAAACAATGGGTGTTACGTTAAAAGAAAAGCATCGTTACGTGAGTGACAGAGCTTGCGAACTGGAAAATAGATGAATGTCGCAAATTTATTTTCTCTGCCGAGCTCTATTTTTCTCTTCATCTCTTTAAAAGGTGTATTTTCCTTTAAAGTTAACGTGCCACCAAAAAACATCCTGCGTTCTTGCATAAAAGTGTTGTTAAATAAATTTGTAGATTGGGAAGTGATGGTCTATGCTGGCATCTCCATTGATGGACGTACTGAACCACATATCATTCAAAAGAGAGTTCTGATTGGCCACTGATGTAGGAATAAGATCCTCAGAACTATTGTAGTCTCTCTCTTTGCGGCAATTGCAAGCCACACCATGCTAATTTGCTAAATGATTCCTTTCGGATGAAGAAATCATAGAGCAAGGATTGGAATGATCAATGTGCTCTCCGAACATGTATCCAATAAAGCTTGTTTGCGACTATCTAGGCAGATGAGTTGCTGGACTCCTATCACCCTTAAGATGTCTTTAACAACTCGAAAGAATTCTTCTAGAAATGTTCGACAGAATACTCCAACCCCTAATTAATAATCTCATTGACTCGATACTTCAAATGTGGTCAACATTCCTGGCTGACCGATGAAATCATACGCCTGTACTAAAAACGATTTTCTTTTAATGCCATTCTCATTTGTATGTCATATATGTACAAATTGTGTTTTTCCCTTTCATACCCAAATGTTTAACAAAACGTATTTTTTTCTGAAAAACAAATGTATTTTTTACTATCTTATATAACCTACGTCTATCAATAATATATCAATCAACTAGACAATATAGCAGGTGCAAGATAATTTTTAATTTAAACATCCTTTATTTGTTTTGAGCTATGTATATATCAAATTATTGAAATTGTGAGGATGCTGTAGCTTTCACTATTTGGGAATCGCCTATTAAGAAGTCATGATTAATTTTATTATAAAAAAGGCTAACTTTTTGAAAAAGTTTAATATTCTGCCTAATTTTTGTTTCGGGATTTCACAAAAACAGTTTCCTTAACTGCTTCCCAATATTTCGTTCATTTTCAAATTAATAGTATTTATTTAAAGTAATTTACTTTCCAATGAAATTTTTTTAAACATTTTTAGGCTTTGAAACATTGCCATTAATATAATCAATTTATTAACCTAATTTTTTATTCTTTTTTGATTTTCTTCGTTTTTAAGAAAGTTTTATATTTGAAGAATTAATTTAATAGGTACGTTCAATGTCAACAACTCTTTTGCCAACTCACACATTTACAACTTATAATCTTAAATTTATAATCAGTAACTATAATTTAAGTTTCATTTCCTGTTGTAAAGATTTTATGTAAGTAAAATTAAACATATTAATTGTAAAGATAATCATTTTACTCATGAGTATAATTAATGAATGTATAGTGAAAAATGAAAATTATATGTTAATAGATAACATATTTCTTACTATGTTATGAATAAAAATGCACAAGGTGTAAAGAACATTTTCAACATGAAACCTAAATCTGTCAAGTTATACATTTTCATGCAGGAATTACAATCAATCCAGCTGTTGAATGATTAGCTCTGTGACCTATGGTTCAAGCAATTCGTGTATTCCATTTTACGCTTTAAACGTAAGTATCTGTAATGATTTGAAATCCATTGTAGATGTGCAAAAAGCATTTGCAAAAGTAACCGTGGAGCATCAACCAAGCTTAAACATTACTCAGAATTCATCGATATTAAGCATTAAATACTTTCATACTATCTAATGTGTTTTGAATATGTTTGCCACCATAATGTGGACAGTTAATTTAGAAAAAACATACATTTTTCTTTAATCTTTGGGAAGTTTGAAAACAGGAAAACAAATGTAATATTCAAATACATTCCCAACATTTAGAATTATATACAAAATTTAATTGAATTATAAAAACACTTTACTTATATTTTTATTCTTTTTCTTATACTTTATAGAAAACACTGTACTTATGATTTAGGACCAATGTGACTTCTATAGGGATATAAAGTATAATGTTAAATCGACAATTTTAGGTAAAATAAACATTAATAAAGAATTAACAATATACAAAGACTTTCTATCTACAAAGAATTTCCTTATTGTTTATATACTGCAAGTCGAAGTGTTTTATTGGTATAAGTAAAAACAGCATCGCAGTATTCACCGACAGAAATGATAATATATTTAGAGTTTCAGAATAAAGCATGCATATATATATCTAAATGTAAGCAAATATTTTTAAATGTAGCGCACTAAACTACTTACGTATAAAAGCTACTTAATTTTAAGAAGGGCATGAAAAAATGCATTTAATCTTACAACTTTATGGAAATTATACAAAATGTATATTCGTGGCTGAAATGTGTTATGAAAAATAAAAAAAATATATTGGATTTTTAGTTGGCAGGTTTAGATTTTAATCTAGCATACTCTTATTTCAAGATTATTTATATGTATTTAACAAAGAGTTATTATTTTTGTTTCGTTTTCCGTATTATAATCCTTTTCAAAATGTCTTTACATTTTACTTTCAAAATTGTTTTCCTAGTAAAATTGTATTAAAATTAAAAGTAAGGATTTTGTTACGAAGTATAAATAGTACTTATGAATTTTGTTCAAAAATAGGCGAGTAAATGAAATGTCAGAGAATTTTCAATCAAGTTGTTAAAAGACATTTTATATTATATTCTTTTTTATTTTTTATATGTAAAAAAATTGAATATTGAAAATTTGAATATAAGGATTCAAGAACAATTTTTGTCAAACTTTGTATTTTAAATGAAAATAAATTTTTAAACATAAGTATGATGAATTGGGCTTTTTATAGTATATGAAAAATTAATAGTTAATAAATTTAATACTCTAATATTTTAAATGATCGTAAGCCAACTAGAAATAATACTACTAAAGATTGTTATTTTACTTTTTTACACTCGAATAGACAAACCAATATTAAATGCTGGGGACTTAAAGCTGGGGACTTATTAAATGCTGGGGTAGTTTGTGGGCTAAATACGCACTCCAGAAATGATTAACGGCTTTAAAGTCATTATAAAATATAAAGTCTGGTAGAATTATTGAAGACTTCAAAACTGAAAAGAATATTATTTTAATTCCTTTTTAAATCTTTCTCAAAATGGGTATCAAAATTTTCTTTCAAAAATAATTTAGTTTTGAATAAATTTTTATTTATTTAATTAATTTCCAATTAAAGACTGTTACTAATAGATAGTATATACTCAAAAAATTACGAATAAATAATACAATTACACACTATTTGAGATCTATATTTAACGAATAGTCTAATGGTAGGATACTTTTTTTCAAAAGTCAGTCTTGATTCTAGCCATTACCAGGTATCGGAAAAGACATGTTGCTTTTGCATGCATGTTTGTAAAGGATGGAGCTTGAAAGATTTGCGATCTTTTTATTTTTTTACTATTAACTATCTAAGAACAAATATTCCAGGAAAGAAATATACGTAAAAAAATGAATATGCTTTACAGTAGTATTAGTCTATTACAAAATGTCCATTGTGTTGTATTCGAATCACGGCAAAATAACAGCACATTTATACTTGAATATGATGTCAAACAGATATTGAATAGTAAAGATTAATGCAATTAAGACAATGATAAGGTCAATTTTAACACAGTTCAACCTCTGTAGTAACTGTCCAGTGCTTTGCTTGGAATTCCTTTGGTAAATGTACAGTGATTTGTATGTAATTAAATATAGAAGAGAAATATTAGAAGTGAGAATATATTGACAGAAAAGATTTTTAAACTTCATTCTTAAATTTAATCTTATTTGTTAAATTATATTTCTAAAATCATAAAAAGTATAGATTTTCTCACATTGCTTAATTGAAAGAAGTATATAAACATTATACATTTTTATAATATTAATTGCTAATCGAATACGAATTTGATAACAAATTTTGCCAGAACCAGCAGTGTATGTTTAAGAGTGAACTTGTATGGAAGACAATGCGATAAAAATAGAAAACAAATTTGCAAAATATATATTCTTAAATTCATGATAGCGGAAATACTTCTTGTTTAGAGATTTTACTTCTCTAGAGAGGCATCCTAAACTTTGAATCCAGATAAAATAAAAGAGATTAAACTAAAGACAGTATTTAATTAAAAAAGTGAATATGAAACATTAAATCATGATAACTTCCTTCAAATATAACTAAAATATTAAAAAGATAAAGTAGTATAAAATATTTTACTACATTATAATTATAAAATAAAAAATATTATGCATGAAAAGATTATTTCAATATAATATTTTATTAAAATTATCTACATAATATTTACAAATGCTGCCATTTTTTTGGCAGGCTATTTTGTTTTTTTATTTAAAGAATTTGTAATAAAATATATATGTTGTGTGTCTACCAAGTAATGGAAATTCCCTTAATGTTCTCATTGTTTATGTCAATTTGTTTTTTCTTTATTTCTATTTTTTATAAAGTATAAATTGATTAATATTTTAAAATATAATAGTGTAATATCAATATACTGCTAGTTTTAATTTTAATAGAAATCGTTATCACTGTTAAAATACGAATACTATTTAATTTTAGCTTCTATACTGCTATGAAACCTCTTATCCTGGGAAGTAAAATTTTTCCATTTCTCATGTTTTCTGCATGTTAAGTGATGTAAACAAAAAACTTCCTTTTAATTTTTTCTATTTTAAAAATAAATTGTTGACATCAGTTAAAGAAAGAAATACAAAAAATTACTAAAATGTAACTTAATTTATGAAAATAGTTTTTATAATCAAATAAAAAAAATCATTAATGAGGCCAAATTATTTTGAGAAACATTCTAATTTTTCGTGGAGTTAAAAAAAGGCAAATAAAAAAGTTGCATTGCAGCAACTTGGAAAAATGTTATGGTAAGACTTTTAAAAGGGTGATACATTAACATCAGTATAATACATTTCCAAGCTATATGCCTAATAAGTATTTTTTATAGCATGCTTAATAATTCATTTGCACTAATTAAGTTTTGAAAATGAAAACTCATCACATTTTTTTTACGAAAAAGTCAAATTAAATACTGTAAGCAAATTTCGACAATGAACGAAACGGCTAATTAAAAAACTTGGTTACTTAATATATTTGTGCAAAAGGTAGAAGGAAATGAAATATGACACAAGTAACATCCTATGAAGAATTATAAAATATGTCAAAATGACGAAATGCATTTTTGCTGATAATAATGATTTCTAAGCTACTAGTTAATTTATTAAAATGAAAAGATTGTTTTAAAAATGCCCTACATTTATTTATACATTATGAGTATCATAAACATATTTTTATAAATAAATATCGTAATTAAGAATAAAATTTGCATTGGCGAAAATAATCTTGCTGAAGAAAAACCATTTACAAAATTAAAAATTAGTAAGAAAAAACTCATCACAGTGCTCACCAAAATAAATGGTATATTATGCAGATGTATTATATATATATATATATATATATATATATATATAACTTGAATTTAAAAGATTAAACTTTTATGTAGATTTAACGAATTTATATCTTTGGAATATGTAATATTTAACTGAAATTTTAAAATAAATTAAAATATTTTTAATTTTTATTCTGTATGTGAATTACAGTAATTTTCTTGCTATTTTCAGTTAACATTTAATTTATAATCTTCAATTATTATATATAATTTGAATTTTTATTTAATTTTGTTTAATTTGTTTTGAAAATATTCAAAATATAATAAATTTTTGATGATTCTTAAATATTATTTTTTTTTCATTACAATCATTAACAAAGAAAAATCTGTTTTCCTAAATCAAACCCATAACTATATAAATTTCTCTCAAATTCAAAAGAAAATATATTACAAATTAAATTTTTTTTTAAATAATTCACATTTATATAAACAGGTATTATTTTTATTCAATAATATTTTGAATCTTTGTCAATAAAGTATGCTATATGAAACAAGTCTTAAAAATATTTTTTTGTGAAGGAGGCAGATTTTTACCAGAATATGCTATCACAAGACTACTTTTATAAAATGTTTTCCTTAGTACATGTTCATATTACATAACATTCCAAATTTTGAAAATTTCCTTCAAGATTCTTGCATGTGCCAATATTTTGTTTAAAAATTCTAACACAAATATTTTTTCTGAGAATAAATTTTCAAGAAATACATTTAAACATATTAAATCCTTCGAATTTTGTCCTGATGACTTTTGACTGTTAACAAAAGAAGCGTCAAGTTGCACATCAGGTGGGTTCAAGTATTTGAACTTTCACTTGATTGTAAATTTATTGATGAGTTGTATTCAAAATGTATGACAAATTGAATTTGACTTTTCATCCTGCCTCAGTGGGAATTTACTCAAGACTTGAAGATTAACATTTTCAGGTCTAACAATTTCCAGTTGTTTGAAGGAGATCAAACAACAATTTTAAAATTTAGCCTGACACCTAGGCCACAAGAAATATCATGTTATTTTAATATATTCAATATTAAAATACCATTTTAAACAAATGGATCAACTAATTAATTTCGAGCAATTTGAAGATAATATGGACAGTTACAGAAACTAAATTTACGTTTAACGAACAAATTAACAATAGAATAAATTCTTAGCATTATCATGAACAAATTATTTTGGTTCATCTTAGAGGGGAAACGTGCGTTTATTAATAAAGAAAATATTTTGGTTAGAGGTTAAGAAAGAATGAAGGTATTCTTGAAACCTTTTAAACAAATCTAGCTTAACTGTAGGCAATTTAAATTATAAGATCGAGTTACACGTGTTTCAATTAAAGAATCTGTAAATTCACTATCAAATAGTCTTTATTAACTGTCAAAGTTATAACATTAGTTTATGATTTATTTTGAATAAGTTTTTGAGGTTTAAAATTTATTTATTCAGCATTTTGCGTATAGTTTACACATTATAAAACATTTTTAAATCTATCAAAAACTATATTGGGAATTTCTCTATACTTATTTCGTAAAGAATAAGAGCAATCGAGAATTTATTAAGTGATTAAAAATATGCTCAACATTTTTAATTAAATAATCCTCTTTTAAGTTATAAGTTTCAACAGAAAAACAAATAATATTACTACAAAAGCAAATATTTTTTCTTTCATTTGAGTTATGACATTAATTCATGGCTTCATCCACGTTGGCTTTTTTCAAATCGCACAAAATAAACACAAAACTACATTATCAAGACAAATTGTGAGGCGTATACCTGATATATATTTATATGAAATTTAAGCTTTAAAAGCAGTTAATGAAGACTATCATTTTAACAATTTTTTACTCACGTATGACAACATCATTAAAAAGAATATATAAATTTAAGATATTATCAATATTATTTATAGCCATAAAAGTCTTATTAGTTTATTCATAGTTTCCTAATATTTATGAAAAAATGTTTCAATTTCAGAAATTCTTTGTTAAATTATTCAAACGTATAATTTCTTCAAATCCAAAAAATACAATTTTTTTGAGAATGTTCAACATAGTTGTATGATGATATTTGTTTCCAAAAAGTAAAGGAAAGGTAATACAATAAAATAATATAAAAGTACATAATAAGGTAATAAATAAGTAGAATAAAAATAAATGCCTTTATTTTAATGCCTTAAGGAAATTTGATACTATTTTCTCTATCTTCTAATCGATTTATATGGAGTCAGAAATACATTTTATTTGAAAAGATTAGGGAAACTTCGTTAGTTGGTTTAAATTTTTTATGTTCCATAAATTTGGGGAAAAACAGCAATTTATATTGTTTGCTGTTAAAATAAAGCGAAAAATGCATTTATTTTTCTTCTTATTATTAGAAATTGATGCAATTTTATTTTTTCAATAAGTGGAAATCTTTTTTTTCTGTCTGAAATTTAAAATAAATCTCTTCAAATTTATGTTAAATAGTGATTTTCAGTAAAAGAAAATATAAGATATTCATCAAATGATATTTTATCTAAATGAAAGAATTTATACCAAAATGTATGTATTTCACTTAGTCATTCTAATTTTTCATTTTAAATGTAAGATTTAAATGAGTTACACTAAACAGGTTTTTATTATAGTACTATAAATTTAAATAAGTGAAAATAAAAAATTAAACTTATTTAAAATTATTATTTTTCGATAAACTAAAATGTATTTGTTTACTAAATTATATACATCTAATAAATTAGGAATTTTATTTTCCCTGTTTTGTCAAAGTAGAATATAATTAATTAAATATTTTAAGTATATTTAATTTTGTGGTTTCTGGTAATAAATTTTATTAAATTTTTTACATTGAATTCATAGGGTCATTTTCTTAAAAATTTTATAGTTTTTAGATTTTTGGATTTTAAAATTTAAGCTTAAGCCTTACAAGCGTACTCTACACTTTTTAATATTATTTATATGAATTCAAAACTTAAATTAATACTTCAGTTTCAAAAATAAATAAAATTTACCCTTAAAACTAATTTAATTAACAATTGAAAACTCTAGTTTCTTCAATTAATTTTCAAAAGTCAATTAAGTTTCTCTAAAAGTATTTGATGTTTATTGGTAAATTTGTTTTGTTAAAGTAAAATACTTTATGTCATTATAATGTTGATTGGTATACTTATTTTAGTTTATAAAAAAATTAAAGTGTAAAATATCTTAATACAACACTGTTAAACAAAGTCATATTTAAATTTTTTTAGCTTCTTTTAAACTCTAAAACGAATTTAAAAATAATGATTAATGAAACTTAAGTTTAATAATATGCAATTTACGATTCTTAAGGCAGAATGTTTCAGAAATTAAGAAGCAAATACTGAAGTAATAACAAATTGATTAATTTAACCAAGTTCTTAGTGATAATGTTAAATAATGAAAGCATGAGTAGTATTAGAAATTCAAATATGGGATACTTTGTAATAAAGTATCCTTGGTTGAGGAAAAGAAATCAATTATCTTATTTTTCCAAATTGTTAAAATACTTTATCCACATCTTTCACGGTTTTACTGATACTAATTCCGATCTTTCAATTCGAATTTTAGAAATGATTATCAAAAGATTTTTTTTTATTTAAAAAAGATTTCAAACTGTGGTTTTGGAGTCTGAAAGAGATAGTTAATCTTTCCTACAGTTGAAATGTTTTCAAGATCTTAGGTCTCAGTAGTGCTTCTGACTGATTTACACAAATATTCCAAAGAAATCATTGAATTTAAAAAAATTAATAGAGCAAGATAATATTTCTATTGCATTACATGATATAATATTTTTTTATCTTTATTATTTGAGACTTATAAAAAATGTTGGGGTATTCGTAATTTCGATTATATAGAAAGGAAGATCATGATCTCTATTAAATTTAGTTGATTTTCTAGATTTTCAAAATTTAGCTGTATTTTAAAACAGGATTATTTTTACTAGGTAGTTTTATTACTATTATTCTTTCAATCTTTCTCATTCAAAATTTAAGAATTTTCTCAAAAAATACATTTCATTGATTTAATAATTCAGTTTTTTTATATTTTTTTCTTCATGATGTCTCTATTCATTATTTTATTATAATTTAAATTTATGTTATCTTATTTAATAGTTTCAACTACAACTTGTTATAAAATATTTTATTAACTATGTTTAATTTTACTAATATTTGAAAACAATGTAAAATAAATTGAAAGTTATTAATTAAATTAAATGTTTTACCAATTTATGTTTTTTTAAAATAAGTTATTACCTATAAAATTCTCCAAAATCTGTCTTCTAATATATATATTTTTAAATCTGTATCTACTGAAAAATATTTATTTTAGGAATATTTATAACTTAAACATGCTCAGAAAAATATTTTGCTTGAAAAATACATTTTGAAACAAAACTAAGTTTCTTGCATGAAAAGTTATTACTTTTCTGTTTTTACATTGGAAACAGTCAAGAAATGCATTTCAAAGCTTGTTGCTTTTAAAGAAAATAACTATTTTTAAGTATTAACAGTTTTTCGAAAGAAATGTACAAAATTGTGAGTAGAAAAACTCTTGGGAAATCTGCGAATAAAGCAAGTTTAATAAATATTATCTGGTTTGTAACTTCTATAGGAATTTTCATATAGATTCCCATAAGCCTGAAATTTTAAAAAGTGGTATGTAAGTGAAATGTAAAGAAAATTGGGGAAAAGAGAAATACTTGGAATAGTATTTGTTTTATTCTGAAAAAAAGATAATGCACTTGTATAAATTTGATAATGGAAAGTTATTAATAGATTTTGCATCATATATATAAATGACATAATATTCTTTAAAAATAAAATATAATAAGGATTTGTGATTGATCAGAGTATCTGTGTGCGCAGATGGATGTGATCAATAAATTTTAGTTAAATAGAAAGTGCAACTTAAATTTAAATACATTACACAGTTTAATGAATTATTCAGTTGCAATCTTCACATATTTTTATAAAATAATATACTCTTAATTATCATTGGTCAATTAAGCAATATACAATTTGCTTGTTACTAAAGTAAATTAAAACATTACAAGAAATGAGCCAGCTTGCAAGGTTTCAAAAGTGTAGCTATATTCGTCTGGTTTAAATGTTTCTAAATAATATATCCCATTATTATATTTACAAATAGAATGAATTAAATCCATAATATTTATTATGGTGAAAAACTATTTAATGACGAAAACTCATCCTTTAATTAAATTAAAATTTCATTATATGAGAAAAACACATTTCATAAGAAATAGTCTCGTAAACTAAATTTATTTATGTGATTATATGTACATTCACAGACATTTTAAACTATCATTTGAATTTCAATATTTTTTATTACTCAATACATAAATTTATAAGTGAAGTTTTAAAATTTTAGGTCTACCGGAAAGTTCTATCCATTTCGATTATAATCAGTTTCCACGGAAAGGTTTAATTGTACTCAACAAATCATTTTAGACTATATTCAGAAATTAGTTTTTATGTGGGAATATTCGAGAGGGGTGACGCATAAATTAAGAAAGAAGAATTTGAATGATCAAATCCTCATATGCATATCTCTGTTTGTAAGCAACAAAATTGTACTCTTCTTGGACCTGATTATATCTGGGGAGGAAAAGTGGATTGCTTTTGAAAAATCGTAAGGAAAAGGGCATATTGTGAGCCTCGAAATCTCAACTACTCCACTTTTAAAACTAAGTTGAGCATGAGCAAGAGAATGTTGTGTATATGTTGGGAATATTGAGGACCAATGTATTTTGAGCAGTTAAAACCGAACAAAAGGCTAAATTCGGAGACGTAATGTCAGTTAAAATCAGGACTTCAAGAAAAGAGATCAGCGATGTTAAATAGGAAGGATATCGTACTGCTTCATAACAATGCCAAGTCACATACTGCTTTGGGGAAAGTCGCAGAGTTAGGCTAGGAAATTCTGTCTCACCCACCATACATTCCGGCCCTTGCACCTTACAATTATCACTTGTTTCTGTCCTTTAAAAAATTATCCTGGGCAAAAAATTCAAGAATGAAGAAGATATCAGGTAAAGTATAGCCTGGAAGCCATTAATACAATTTCGCCATACCTGATTTCTATTCTCAGACACGCAACGACGATTGCCACATTTGTCTGAGAAGAACGGGATCACGTTATGTAATTGAAATCTAATTATGGTACTTTTAAGGATGTAAAATATCCATCGTCAGCATATATATTAATGTTAGAGTAATAAATAAATGTAACTAACTCAATTAATTATGATTCTAGATAGATGAACATTTGCCTGCAAAAAATTATAGGAACTTTTTCTACAACAAATGAATTAAATAAGATTTAAGAATTAGAAGTTCTCTTTAAAAAGATTATTTATAGTTGATTAATTGTTAAAATATTTTTTACTATTAATATTCTATAGGTGTTAAAAATAAATGGTAAAAAATGTTAAAAATAATATATTATAAAATAGTTTATAAATAAATTAATAAAAGAATAAACGTTGTAATAAAAGAAAATTTTTAAGATGTTAAAAAAAGAGATTTTTTTAATGAAAACAATAAAGAGTTTTTGGTTTATGATATTATAAAGTTTGAAATAATGTGATTTATGTATAAAATAATAATGTTAAAAAGAGTTTTTTGGCCAATGGAACAAAAAACAAAAATTTTAGGTTTTGATGTTTCATAAGGAATTTTTCACAATTCAAAGAAATTTAAGGCAAAAAAAATAAAAAAGGCTTAAAAACAATCAATTTGTTGAAATCTCTATAATTTTTCTCATATTCTTATTTACTAAAGAAACAATTACATTTATAATTAAAACTGACATTTTTTTAAAAAAAAATATAACTAAAATATTAAATAACTTAAGATCCCTAAAAAAAAAAAATATTGTTTTGAATTCCTTATGTTTTGAGGAAACACAAAAGTTTCTCTCAGAAACTTCTGATATTTTGATTTCCCTGAATATTATTTTCATAATTTCTAGAATAAGTCCAAACGTTTTTGTTATTGCATAACATTCACTTTAGATTAATATTTTTAATTGTGTATTGTAATTAAATAATGATTTACCTGAAATTTTAAGCTAAATTTAGTTAACTTTAACAGAGAGACTGAGGAAAAGAACTTGTTTTAAGGATAAATATATATTTAAATAAACCTAATTTGATACATATTTATCTTTCATGAAGGTTTATTTCACCTTTAAATTATTTATTGTAATTCATAACTTATATGAGTTTAATGATAACTCATTTAATTTAATCTGAGATATCGCATGAAAATATGTATTCTAATGTTTAATTTCATGTGTCCTATATATTTCTTAGTTTAATGAAAACCCCTTTCATTATGGGAATAAAAATGTTCTTCAAAAATACAGATAAAACTACTTTTTTCCAAGAAGCAATTAAAATATACATTAAATTTATTGAACATAACTCACCCAAGAAACATTAGTAAAAATAACAAACTAAAGGTAACTATGTAAAGTTTTTTCGCTAGAAATCCTAATATTTTTTATGTCTTGGCTGCCAATAAAATTTGGTGGGCCAAACAGATTATGGATATAATATTCTCTTTTGGAATTCACTTATTGACTGCCATTAGGGGAAAAGGTAATTATACTTTGGAAAATGCCGTAAAATGATGAAATATGACCTCCAATAAAAGAAAAATTTAGAGTCGGATCCTTCTGCACCTGCTTAAGTGGAGTACATGATGAATGGAATTTCTGCAATTTCTGATTTCCTAAGAAAGTGATGATTAATTTTTCCATATATCAACCATGGAATCGGGGCAAAAGATTTCAAATTCTTTTTAAATGAAAACAATAAATTATATATTTTTTCAGGAAATAGCATAAAGGGGAAACTTTTCAGAAATAAGAAAAGAAGTTCTTATAAAATGAAAAACTGTTGAGTCTTTTTTCAAAAATGTGAATATTTTTATTTTATTTAGTGCAATACTTCCATCGCTTCATGTAAAAAATTATTAGGAAAAACTCTTGATTAAGTTAAAAATGAGTAATATAGTTTACAGCATTTTACCCGGAATTTTTTACTTGTTTAATTTTTTATTATACTTCTCTTAAAATACTTGATACTATTTTAAATATGAGTCTGAAGTTCTCTTTATTTATATATTATAAGAAATATAACTAGAATTTCTAAATAAAAAAAATTATCTTATTTTTGAGAAAATACCAGTTTGTTGATGTAAAAAAATTCAATATTTTGTATTCGAAATTTAAACTTTTGTAACAAAAAAAAAAGCTACAATTTTTGAGATACTATAATCAGTTTTGCAATAATTATTGTTGTAATAGTGATATTAACTACAATATTTAAATGATTTCTTGTTGGAAATATTTTTAAATAATATTAATAAAATCACACCATAACGCAACTATTTATCTATAAAATCTTAGTAAACTGTTCATTTATAGAAAACGAAAAAGAGTTACTTAGTTAGGAAATGAAGCAACTGATACATTATTATAAAAGTCAGGAATAGCAGCTTTGATATACTAAGGTTAGGTAAGGTAAGTAGAATATTTTTCATTGTAGATTGCTCAGTTATTAATAAGTATGTATTAGGTTGGGGTGTGGAAGAAATCCGTTACTTTTATGTGAACTTCAAGTTATTCTGTAAGTTGTTTTGAAATCACTTTGTGAAAAACTTTAGAATTGTTTACTATCAATCTTAAGTTCCTCGCCAATGCCACATGGCGATCAACTTCTTTCACTTCTGTAATTTTGCAGACATTTTCAACAACATTGCATCTGTGAGAGGTGCAACTTTAACACCAAAAATACTTATACGGAATCGACGAAGCCAAAAATGTAACTGGCTGCTACACAGTATCGGGATCAGAAATATTGATCACAATGATTGTTACCTGGATAATATTTTCGTATTTATCAAAGAAAAATTATACACCGAATTTTTTAATGCTGACTTCTGTTTGTAATATCCTCTAACTTACAACGAAATAAATCAAACGAAAAACAGCAAAAGAATTTTTTTAGCACGAAATTTCTCGTTTCTAATAAGATAAATGTAATATTGTTTGATATATACTTTAATTGCTTTCGATCACTACAGTCATACATGGAAAATCAATGGATATATGTGCAATTCATATAATTTATGTAATGTATGTATATGTCACTAATTCATGTAAATATATAGTTTATGTAAGTACACGTGCCACTGATTCGTATTATGTATGTATTAAAAAGAGAAACATGAATATAAAGTCCATGAAATGTGAGGAAATTTGGGGTTTTTTTTAAAAAAATTATTCAAATCAAAACAAGAAATAAAATCTATGTAATATTTTTAATAGAATTGTTGAAAATGATTTAAATTCTCATCAAAATATTTTTTACTACTATCATTTTGTGTATAAAATGTACTGGATACATTTGCAATTCATTCATTTTTAATCATATTTATTAATTTATTAGTATCATAAAGCAAATCATATTTTGTTTCATAATTAAGAAAATATTTCATTAAAAGGAATGTAAAATAGTAATATAAATTTCGTTTTGTAGATTCAAAAATAAAAAAGAGGATGAGTGTGAAAACTTCTTCAGTTAAATTATCCAGATATTTATATACTTATTTCCAAATTATTGTTTAACATAGATTTTGTAAGATATTATTTACACAATTAAATTTAGGAGACATTTTAAGCTCTCATGATATCACAGACTATCTATATCACACACATTACTAGAAAAGGTTTAAAAAGTGGCTTTTTAATTTCTAGACACGGAAAAAATTTGAACCAATTTTAACTCTAGCTGACTCCTTTGAAACAGAATTAGGAACTGAAGGGAGTTTTGTGTTCGAAAATCCCATTATACTGTCTTCTCTCATTTTTAACTCAACTGTTTCAAGTTAAAGCTAAATCTCATTATAGCCAGTTGTGAAAGAAAACTAATCTACTAGAACAAATGCAAACTGGAGTTTTAAATCTTTGGCAATTGCAATGAAAAGTAATGCTCAGGAATTAGTAATTTCAAAGAGTTACAGAAAGCCATTATAACTTACAAATTTAATATAAGCTACTAAACGAGGTTTTTAAATATTTTTCCCAATAACAAATGGCACCATTTATGTAAAATTCAAATATTTTTATAAACTTAAATTTTAGTGGAGATAAGCATAATACTGAAATAAAAGTTTCAACAGAAATATATGTAAAATATCTATAGAAGTAATGTGAAATTCTAGGTTGTTGTAGTCAATTTTCATGGAAAAAGATTTTTAGTCACAATAAGAAATATTATTTCTGAAGATTTTAAGTAAAAATATTTTTAAATTTATCATAAGAGTTATAGTTCAAACGTAGGCATTTTACATGAGTACTTAAATTTACATGAACATAAAAAATATTGTTTTTAAAATTAATCCATTTCTATATGAAATAAATTTTAACACATTTGTTTCTGAAAATTTAAAATGAAATTCATCTACTGATATATCTTATAACATTATGTAAATGCCTTGAAAAACTAAATTTTATGGTAAGGTTAAAACATAATTAACTGTCCCTTAAACATTTGCGAATTGATTGTAAAATTTATCAACAGACGAATTTCGCAATCAACATGTCGTAATAAATAGTATGTTATTCCATAGTATATATTTGCATCTAAAAAATAAATTGCATTATATATGAAAGATGGGTGCCATTGCCTCAAGAGGTTGGACTTTTACCTGTCGATTCGCTGAAAGTATTTTATTTCCATTCTTCCACCCAAAGGTAACAGCAATGGTGGCATTCCCCAATCCGCCACTTGGAGATGTGCCCTCTATGGCTTGCAGGTACTTTCTAGGTTCAATCATTTCGCTTCCCCAAGATAATAAAGTTATTATTATCACAGATGGTTAGTAAGATAATTCCTTTTATAGAGGAGGTGCAGACAATCTTTTACTCTACTCTTCTGGTGCTAAAACTGACCTCAAGATTACAACAGGCCAAATTGCTTCAAATTTCACTAGTGAATTGATTGCAATTTAAAAAGTCTTCTCCTTCTACATCTCTCAGTATTCTAATAACTCAACGGAAAAACTGGTAGTTTTTTGAGATTCAAAATGTGCTCTTGAAGCCACAGGGAATGGTGAAACCAACTTAATTCGAGACATAAATACTCTTCTTAGAAAATAAACAAACGATACACACTCCAGTTGATATCTGCCCACGTAGGCATTAAGGGAAACGAGTGCGCTGACATCTTTGCTAAGGAAGCTCGAGATTTGGATCTATATTTTACAATCACTTCTGAAACACTTCTGAGTGAACTTAGTTGCCAAACAGACTTTTGAGCAGCATTTTAGAAAGTCTTTACTGCTAGAATTAAATGGCTCTAGAAATCTGTCATCTTTTATAGCAAGACTTCGTACAGGCCATTTTAGAAGCATGAAAATATCTCCAGATGACAACTCAAGATCCTACCCTTTCTGAGAAATTGTCTTCAAACTAAATTAACCCCAGACCACATCTTCGACTATCAAGTCATAATTGTCTCTCTTCTTAGACTTGCAAAACCTTAACAAGACATCATTTATAGTCACAAGTAATAATAGACAATACAATTTATTTGGAATTAGAAATCCAGAAAATGCTACAAATAGGTTAAAGTAACCAACTGTTCTCAAAGAAATGACATAAACTATTTTTAGGAAACCTTTTGTACGAAAGATGTATGTATTATTTTATACGTTCAAAGAAAGTGAATGCATAGCTTTAGTATGTATGATAAAGAAAATATCAGTTATTTAATGCCAATATGCAATATTTTTAATACCAGAAAACTTAATAAAGTGCCGTATAAATAAAATTCATAACTTAATTTACACGGCATTTTATTAAGTTTAATATAAATAAAATTTAATATAAATAAAATGATGTATTTAACAAGCATTTAAAACTTTCAAAATGCTATTTTTGCTATTTTTTTAAATCACTGTAATATTTAATACATTATTTTTACTTCTTTTAAGGCACTTTAAAATAAACATAAATGGAAATTCATTTTTAGTGTACATTATTTACTTTTACAATTTAAAAGTAAAAAAGTTTCTATAAAAAGACAATAATTTTGTATTTAAAATTATTGTCTGCTTTTTAGAAGAATCTCAAACATGCATATTAAAACAAATAAGAGTCAAGTATCATTTGATAAAATGGATGAAACGTCAATTTGAAACAACCACACTTATTTTTTATAATCATTCTTAGTAAATTAAGGATGCTATTTTAAGAACATTATAATTAATAAAAAAGATAAATCTTCTTAGTAAATTATCAACTGGAATAAAGTTAAATAAATATTTGTTATTTAACTTGTTCATACAAAAAATATTTTAAGCGTTTACATTATTAAAATAATCAGGTAACTTGGTACATCCAACTCATTGTTTATTAACTTTGCTGCTCTCTTTCTAGCATAATGCTGACTATAGTATTGACAAATGGGGACTATTCGGTGTATGTGTAGAACCTTATTAAGAAAATGGTTTCAGAAACAATCTTCAGATTTCATGCCATCTTTACATATAAGGATGTATTCGAATGCTTAAAGAAATAATTTGGAATCTCAATTTGATATCTTTGCAAGAATAATCTTGAAACCTCTCTAAAATTGACATAGTAGTGATCAATTTATGTATATTTTTTAAAAAATATTTAGTTGTAGTTAATTTTATAAAAATCATGAATATATTAGTTACATGATGTTTTATACTTTATTATCGCATACATACTCATATAAAACCTTACAAAATTCACAGGAAAAAACAATAAGCTTACACATTTTATATTAAGCAATTGTATCAATTAGTCCTATAAATTGGTATTTTAAATTGTTTTCAAAATATAACTAATATATATTAAAAGGAAAATGCTAGATAATAATATTTTAGATTTATATTAATTTCTCAAAACTTTTCATTTATATTATACTGATAATATTCTTTTCATTAATACGTTTAAAATTTTATTTACTTCAAATTTTCTAATTCATACATTCAATGAGAAGTAGTTCAATCATTTTTAAATTTATTATTCTCTTTAGTGTCTGGATATGTTGTATAGTTTTGTTTTTAAATCAATCACTGAAGATATTTTAGACCCAAGTGTGTATTATAAATGATTAAAATTTGATGTTATAAATAATACCCTCATATTTACGTATAAAATTTTAATCATTCAGTATAAAATGAATTAAATAAAATTAATGTTTTTAGAGATGTTATAATTATTAGCATTGACCATCATATCTACATATATCTCTAAGAACATTAATCTTCTTTAAAATACCCCGAAAATGTACAGGTGTTGTGGAAAATAAAGTAAAATCGTTGTTGAAAACAATAACTTCCATATGTGATATTATATGATCCAGACTGTCTCCTACGAGGGAAGCATGACCGTAATTCAAAAATGGTTTGGGACTTTATCTCTTAATTTGGAATAGGTTCCCCAATCACCTTACATGGAGATGTCACTATATCTAATGTGTTACTCTTTTATCCTACCAATATGCATTGGAAGTTTGAACGTATAAAATGATAACTCCCTGATTCAACGTAGTCGAATGGTAAAATCATGGTTTGAGAAACAAGGACAAATGCAAAAACTTCATCCTTTTCTCAATCACCAGATTTAAATATAGATCACCAGATTTAATACAGCTATAGTAATCTGTTTGAAAAGAAAGTATATTCCATTATCATCCTTTTACGTTGCTCTGTGAATTAAAGAAGTTTTTGTTACAAACCCACTTACTACCATATAGAATTGGTATCTGTAAATACACCACATAAAAAGTTCCTGTCTGGAAAACTGACCATGCAGAACTAGAAAATTCCGAAGTTACCATAAATACAGATTCGTATTCAGAAGGGCGATATCTATCTCCGTTGTCCAATAGTGGTTGGGTTCAAACCCGGAACCTTTTGCTTCTCTGAGATGTGCTGTCCTTATATATTAGGCTATGACAAATTTCCAATTAAGTTTTCTTTATAACTAATATTATCGATGTTTAATTGATTTGGTATGATATTTTTCTTGTTTTAAAAATATCAAGAATCGAAAATGCTAAATTTTAAATCTATCATATAGGAAAACCTATTTTTATGATTAAATCCCTTAACACTTTTGCGGTCTTCTCATAAAAAATTATCAATTATGTATTTCTATTTTTAATTGTTGTTTCCTTCATGTATATTCATAAATCGTTACCTAAAATAAAATTCAAAATTGAGTAAAATTTTTATTGAAAATTGTAATATTTACTTTTCTATAGAATTTATGGTTTGTCTATTTCATTTTAAACGAGTAAAAATAGCATGCAAAGTAAATTACCAATACATTTATGTCAATATAGAATATCAGAAAGTATTTTCTGAAACTAATCTATAATGCTTTCAATAAATTCGCCTTGTATCCATTAAAGAATCACTTATTAGATCTAAAAGTCTTGTAACAAACTTCTTCTGTATTACATAGAAATACACTCAACCGAGAGCTGTTAACGATTGAATCAGGTTTTTTTCTCCTTCAACTTTCTCCAATTTATTGATTGGGTTGACCACATAGTTTGATACATTTTAGCATTCTTTTTACAAATATTTTATGCATTGACATAATTATATAATGTATTGAATTATAAGGATGGTAAATTTTGATTGCATGTGTATCTTAAGCAAAATCAATTTAATATACATACCAACTGAGATGATGTAACCTATTATATTTCAATATACATAATAAATTAAGCATTTTATTGGATGATTGTAAGTCATAAATGATTCTAAGAATTTTAAATTGTTTTATGAAGAAACTCAAAAAACTCTGAATCACTTATTTTTTATTTTCAAAATAATGGTCTACTTATAATGATTTTCCTTTGTATTTTTCAATTTTTCATGGAATAAGTTAGATTTTACAGCAAAAATATTTAGATTTTGTTCACTTAATTTATAAAAGCTGTTTCCAGTTCGTATATGAAAACAGTTTTATTATATTAAATTCAGGTTGTAAGTATGACTTAGCCAAGTTAAGACAATTGATTCTTTCGTTTTGAAGTGAAGTTTTATTTTTTATGATGCATTACCTAGTTAAAATTTTAAGTTTAATCTGTTTAAATATGAACCAAAATATGCCTGATATGGATATACTTTCTGAAAACTACTTGAGTAAATTTTCTAGGAATTAGCTACAGGTCATATTTATCACCGTAAATAAAAATTTTTCACACTGTTACAAAACTATCATCTGACTCCTTCTGAAGAAATATTGAGGCTTCAGTTGTTATTCATTCCGATGATAAATAATAACCGGTTGAATAAAATTGAATTTTTCAATTTGAAACAATAGTAGTTCCTCAAGTAACGACCCAAGCAACTTTCTCTTCTATTATTTCAGACGCTTACATTTATGATGCCTCATTGGCCAGTAATTTCTTTTGATTTTCAAGAAACATTTGAACTCAATAAAAAAGTGAGTTTGCATTATGTAAGATAGTTGCATTTTACTTCTGTGTTCTGTTTCAATACAATGTTCTGTTTTATTGCAAATTTACAAAATCGTTTATTGATGCGAACTAATAATTTACACTTTCCCCAGATATTTTTAAATTTTTTATAAAGTTTTCTTTTACTTGAATCGTTATGAATAGCAATTTTAAAGAGTTTATAGATTTTAATTATTTTACGTTAAAGTTTTCCTGAGCTGTTATGAAGTAAAATTTCAGATTATTTTCTTCAAGGTAGTATTATTGTAATAAAATAATACGAGCAATGGTATTTAAAACTCTTTCAAACATTCAATACTTCGTCAATTAGTGTTTCAGTTGTATAAAATAATTTAGAATGAAAAACAAGAAAAAGTATTTATTATTTGACATTCAATTATCTTATTAGATGTTTTAGTTCACACTTATATCCAAGAAAACAAATTAAGGTATTTTCTAAATATGCTTATTTAACTAAAGTTATTGGTATTTTTATACATATTCATTACTGTAAGTGTAACTATCAAAAATGGAATGAAATGTTTTTGTTAAAATGTCCTAGGGTGATTTAGATTTGTATCTAGATAGTTATCAAGTCCTTATATGATATGACGTTTTGCGAAATATTTTTATCAAAGCTATGTCAAAACTCCATTACAATTTTTCCATGAAAACAAGTCCGATTTTTGATAAAAGAATAGAAATAACTGTATTTTAGAGAAAATATAAAGATATTGAATTTCTATTGTTACGGACGCACAATTACGTTTTCCAGAAGTACCTTTTTAAGTCATAAGAGCTTATATAACTATCGAAAGAAATAAAACTGCAATGAATAATGAATGAATAATGTCGAATGATATATTTATTCACATAAATTAATAAAGATAAACTCTTATATATATATATATATATATATATAAGCTTAAGTATTTAAAATACTTAAATTGCTTGAATTCTAAATATTAAAAATATAGTTAAAATATTTCATAATATTTTGAAAATTCTCTATTTTATGTATTTTATGCATATAAACATGCATTCTATAGGAAAAATAGAGAAATTAAGAGATTGAATGTATTTTTGTCATTTTGTGATCAAAGTATTTAAAACACCCCTAAACAAAGAACAAGGAAACAATAACAGAAGAATACAAATAATTTTAGACTGATATAAATTTTTATCAAATATATTTCTAAGGAGTTAAAGTACTTAAAAGAAATCTGTCATATATTGGATTTTAACAAAAATGTAGTGGGTAAATTATTTAATAATACTCCTTTTCCTTATGATCATCGTGAAAATATTTACAAAATTATTAAATTACAAATTCTCTTCAAAATAAACAAAAGGTTTGAAAATTATATGCATATAAAATTTAGTTGAATATATTTTTCTTCATTTTAAAATTTTACATGAAAGTTTAAGTTTTTTTTATGAAAGTAAACTTGTGAAAGTTTGTGTTTATAATTTTTTCTGTTATTGCATTTGACGAAACATTTATTATTCATTTAACATTCTTTCTTCTTGAGGTAGACACTTAATAGCATTTTCACTAGTTTCATTTAATACTTAAAACAAGTAAAATAAATAGAAAATAGTTTTTAAATTTTTTAAACATTAATCCTATTTGTATAAGACAGTGTTTAATTTATATAATAAAAAATCTTTATTCGGTGTGAAACATGCTGGTGAAATATTATGCTTAAAATATTTACTTCAGACATGTGACCTTTGTTTATCATTATTATTCTTAGTCCAAAAATAAATCTATACCATTATTTTTGCTAATCCAATGAACAAAGTGCTAGAGTTTCGAATTGATGTAAATTTATTTATCGTTATAGAATCATTATCAAAATTTGTGTCAAGAGTTTTTAACCATTTAAAAAATAAATATTTTAAAATAATTTGCTGCATACGATTGCATTTTAATAATTGGATTTTCATGGAATTTTCAGCTAAAATCTTTTTGGCGAAAATTCCTCAAAAATCAATTAGCCCTTACATTTAAGCTAGCAACATTTGATTTTTTTTAAAAACAAAAAGTCCATTTTTAACCACGTGAAATATTTTTATTTGAAGGATAATTGAAATTCTTTCTTCCACAAATTTTGTTCTAAAAATAAAAAGATAAAATATAAAATGTTGGAATAAATTCTTTTCCTTGGTTCACTTCTGTGTTTACTACTTTATGAATTATTGCCTTCTACCTAATTTTCCCCTTTGCTAAACAAGCTAGCTTCATTTAGAAGACTATTCAATTCAGTGAAAAAAATTATTCTAGAGTAATTATCGATAATGATGCTCGAGATGAAGAAGCTAATGTCTTCCAGATCTTAAACAATAAGATCTTGAAAGAAAAGATGGATTCACCTTCGCAAAAAATACATACTTATGAAGGCCCATATCATTCACTAGCCAGATCAAGTACATAGTAAAAAGTAGAATGTAATAATTTATGCTTGAGAGCATTTTTATGCTTTTCAGAGAAAATTATTTTTAAAAATTAATATTATTTGGTGTTTTTATATCATCTGCAGGATGTATCATGGAAAAAAGTTTTCAACTAACTCAAAGAATAAAAGAATGCTTCTTTGGATATCACTATTAAAAGTAAATTTATTTCTAATACTATATAAATAAAGTTTTTCTAAACAAATTCATTTTTTATATCAATTTGATAATTCATTTTCTAATATATAAATGATACCACTTCAATGGAAATAAGTATTTTTTCCGATTTTTCCCTCTTTCCTCCCGATATAATATAAAATTTTTAATTTCTTTGTCATTTTTGTATTTGTATAATTTTGTTGTCAATGTGTTCTATTGTGACAATATTGTGCAATTATAAATAAAAAATTTTTGGAAGAAAATAAAAACAGAATTGTATTAGTTACATTTTATGCAATTGTTAGAGGCTTGAAAAATACAATATTGAGGAAAGAACTCTGATTAAAAATGCAAAATATTTTCTGTCTTGAATATTTTATTATTAGGTATGTGATATTTTATAAGAAACAATTTTTTTTTGAAACGGAAATGCTTCATAATAAGAAATCCCTACTAAATAGAATATCTTTATATTTTTTTCCTAATGGTGGGCATTTGGGTTCAATACCCTTCGCCACAACAAGGCCGGAGACTGCTACTCATTTATCGTTACCCGATGGGCACCTGTGAACCAAGTCATGGAGGCGAGTAGCATTACCCACGTCACACCACCACAAACCCGTTTATAGGGTGGGCCACATTCATCCATCATCTCAGGAAAGGACAAAAAACATAGAGAAAGAGAAAGTACATGCATGCCCGAGCCGTGATTCGAACCCAGATCCTCCACGTCCGTAGTCAGGTACACTAATCACTAGACAGGGTGGGTGGCAAATGTCTTTATATTTACATACACATTATATTTATATAAGTTTTTTTTCATTATGTTCCGCCATTTAGGGAATTTCACCCCGATCAATCTTTCATGAATATTTTGCACATCATAAAGTCAAGTTGACGGAAACCTATATAGTGGATGCGTCACTGTCTCTTGAAGTTGGATCTTCGTAATTTAGAAGCAGATATAAACAATATTTCCAGAATTGGCCTTCAACTAGAAGAGGTATCATCTTATACGAAAAAATATCGAATAGACCTTGATAAAAGAATTTAATAAGTGAATGAATATAATGAAGATAAAAATAAAAATAGGATTTTACCACTTGTTAAACAACACACACACACACATACATCACACACCCATGAATCGTTTTTTATATAAATACATAAATCAAGGAATGCATTGTAAAATAGGATCAAAGAACTATAATTTCTTTACTATTCAAGTAGAATATCATGATTCTAAGACCTCTGTTATTTTTACTAAGACCTTAATATTCTAAGGCCTTTATTATTTTTATTAATACATTATTTATTTTTCAAATGAAAAAGTTTTTACATAAAGAAAGATTTAGTAAACATAATTTGAAAATAATAATGTTATGCAAGCTGTTACTGAGTTAAATTCATTATTTCAATTTTATTAGAATTTCCTTTGTTTTGTATTTGTATAAATAAATACATAGAAAATAAAATCTATTCTAATATGAGAATTAAAATTTCATTTTTACCAAAAATATAGAAATAAGTATTGTATTCGTGCGTAGTATTTACTAAAATTAGAACAAAAACATAAATACTTTTGAAAGTTAATGAAAAAGATGATAAAAAGAGCGGAACCAAAATATATTTTAGAACACTTGAATATTTTATTATCATAAATTATAAATATTTTAATATAAAATATTTAAGATAATAAATTTTCGCATTCTAATATTTAAATTATTATTTCAATTTCTTGACAATCTTATATTCAAAGATAATTATAAAGGATATATTTTTCATTCCTACCTCAGTGTTATCAAAGCCTAGCATAATTTATTTCAACATACAAGTATTTATAGTAAGAAATAATTCAGAAACATGATTCTTTTGATATAGCAAAAATATCAAAATGGGTAAGGGAATTCCCAAGGTACAGCTTTTTTCATCATTTATTTTCCCAGTGTGTTCAAAAGAAAAACTATTTTTTTATATTTTATATCAATAAATCACAGCAACATAAATTTTCGTTATTCAATTTCTTATGGTTTCGTAAGTTTGAAACTAACCTCATATAACTGAAACATACACCGAAGCTTCTCAAAAATCCCCATCTGTGCCATTAATATTCCCTCATATTTTACACACGCCTACATTTTATTGTGAAACACTCAATGATATAAATTCTTAGAAAGCAGTGAATTGATCATGATATACGCAGAGGGATATTCAAGAGGACGTGATGTAATTTGACTTTCCCATATTTCTTCCGAGATGAGATATAGTTTAAGTTTTCTCGCAGTTGCTAAAACTTCACAGGAAATATCAGAAATAGAAATATCTTGAGTAAAATTATTCTTAAAAATAATCATATATTTTCAGTACACTGACCATAATAAAATTTAGTTTTCATTAACAATACAGTATAAAGTATAAAGATACAGTATAAAGACGGGGATACTTTTATAGTTTAAAGGGTATCAGAATAGTTAAATATATTTAGGTGACACCAGAGAGCTGTATCATATTACAGATACATATTATAGGAATAGTTATAGCGAAATTCTTTTCTATGTTTCATGTGACGTTTTTCTTTTTTCGATTCATGTGGTTTCCACTCATAACTTATATTTATTTGATAGTTTGGAGGAAATATTTGACGCATTTGTGAAAAGATTTTATTTATTTATAGAACCATTATTTCTGGCGAAAGCATAAATTATGCAACAATTTATGTCCCATATATGTGAATAAAAATTAATATATATATATATATATATATATATATAGGCTTGATATTTTGTAAAAAGAGAGGCATTTGAAAGTTGTCGCAAATCTCTAACGTAGCTTAATTGAACACATTTTATTTTATTGAGTACATTTCAAAGAAAATAGCCTGTATTCATGAGTCACAAGGACAAATACTTGGGTATCTCGCAAATATTCTTCAGTTAAATCTGGAATTGTAGTCCTTTATATCAGCAAGACCAAAATTCATATTTTTGATTTTTCTCTCCAAAGCGTGTAGTTATATTACTGGAAATATATGGTACAGGAGCTATTACTAGGAATTTATTGTATATGAAATAAGTAAAAGTTTATTAATTACATATTATTAATTTTTACTTACAGATTATAGAAATTTTTTCTCTAATTCTCTGTTGTTTCAGAATTTTGTTTGAAATAAAAAAATTGCGTTTTGAAATTCTTTTATGGATTTTTATGTTATATAACTGTTTAATTACCAACAAAGAATGAGAAATATATGTAGTTTCTTTCATATTAATTACATTTTTCATTTTATTTTTTAAATCTCTTAGTTTTCACAACGATTTTATTATTAAATATTATATTGAAATACTTACAGAATAGTCTTGTTTTCGAATATCATATTACAATGCCAAGTATTTTAACTGCTTGCAAATGAAATTTACTGCTAAATTATTAATGTGGTGTATATTTTTTGTTTATATAAAAGTATTTTATACTAAATAAAACTACCAAAATATGTAAATACAAATTTTGCATTTTTTTGACAGTTTTTTTAAATACCATATTTCATTGAATAGTACCGTTATTAAGTAAAATAAAACTTATAGGAAAAGGCGCTTTTAAATATATAAACTTTCTTTAAATCATGTAAAAATGTTCTGAGTTGAAAACTGTATTAAATTTTCTTTCCTTTAATGAAATAACTAAATTTTTAATTAAAAAAAAGGAATTTACAAATTATGAAGAATAATGAAAAAAATAAAATAAATAATTTAAACATAAATTACAAATATTTCGAAAATAATATCGTTTAATAAATGAAAAATATTTATAAATGACATATTTTGTAAGATATTTTCAGATTAGCATTATTTCACTTGATATGATATTCAGTTTCATTCTAAACAGTTATCGGAAAAAATGTTGTGATAGCTTCAAGTTTATTTCCAGGAAATGGGCAAGAAAAATAGAAAATGTCCTGTCTTATGAGTCGAAAAGAATGCTCATTTCAAAATACGAAATATACATAGTTTTATTATTATGACTGGAGAAAGTTTTTACAATAAACCGGAAAGAAACACACGCAATGAAATTTTTCCGATAGTTAGGTACCTTATCGATACATTCTTGTCCCTAAAGCTACTTATCTTAGAATATCTAGTTTCCCAAATGAGAAGGAAAAATTTCAAATATCTAAAATAAATAAAATGGCATAGTAAAATATCTATAATAATGTCCTGCGTTTAGTGCTGTAGAATAAAGTAAAATTTATCTTATAAAATTCTAATGCACATAAATTCACGTGTGAAGGTTTTTACCAAAAAGTAGAACATGATTTAATGTATTACATTTTTTGCAAAAAAATAAAAAAATCATAGCAATGATATTTTATGCTTTCTTTTAGTTTCAAAGACATTGGTCAGTCAGTTGGAGTGGTAATTTTGGCTTTAAACACATATTATCAATTTTTATAATATAAAGAAGATATGTTTATAATCAAGTAATTTCCAAATTAAAGTTCAAGTAGAGATAAATATTGACTATTTTCATTACTTATCATAAAAATGTGGGTAGGTGAAAAAACTTCTGATAAAACTCTAGTAGTCCAATAATTACGATTGTTACAATTGTATTTGCATTTCAAACAACGTATGTATTATTTCAAAGTTGAAATGTAAGATAAAAAAAAATTACTTAAAACCTAGCATTTAGCTGGACAATATTTTATTTGATAATATTTTTTAATTTCTGAGCCCAATTTAAGTGTCAATCTAATCCACTGTATCTCAAAATCGAATTAAGTGGATTAGAGGAATTTAAGATAAGAGGGAGTAGAAATAAGGACGGCTAATGAATATTATATTGTAAGGTATTGACAAAATGCTGAAGAATAAATAAATTCACAGAAGTAACGTCCTAGGAAATAAGTTACTATGAATTAGAGTTAAAAAATATGTATCTAATTTCAAAATAATATTGTATTTTATTATTTTGAAATTAGATACTTATTATAGATCTATTTTTTTTGTAATGAACTAAAACTTTTTATACCAAAGTAATAGAATAACAATAAGATTCCCTCTATCTGTTCAATAAAGTTTTAGAAATTCACAAAAATTTAATATCTATTTTGATGCCTTGCAAACAACTCAAATAGAAAGAAACCAAGCTTTTTGTCATTGAAAGTGATATGTATATTTTTGGAAACAAATTAATAACATAATTATATGGAAACAAATTAAAGATAAAATAAAAAAGTTGATAAGTATTCAACTAT
>JAPDSC010098886.1:26520-61816 GCA_026290005.1 Latrodectus geometricus | reverse complement strand
TATATATATATATATATATATATATATATATATATATATACATATATTGTTGTTCAACATTATTTAAGATATTAGTACATACGTAATTTTTCAATATAATGACTCTTTATTATTTACTCTTTAATAAGTGCTCTTGTACAATAATGAATAGGAATTAAAATACATTTAAATGTATTTAAGGAAATTATGAATAAACTTGAATGAATATTTAAAAAATAATTTTTTGAGCTTATTAGTGAAATTTAATTTGTTTCATAAGAATAAAAGTTATTTAATAAGTGAATAACCACAAAATAAAAATGTAAAAAATATTTATATCAGGTCAAACTATAGTGTAAATTCTTCAACTTGAAAGATTAATTAGTTCTTATTTTAAATATTGATTACTTAATTTCATTTAATTTTGCAATTAGTCTTAAAATGTTTTTATTATTTAAGAGAATTTTCTGGAAAGAGATACTTATATATATATAAATCCTTTTATTTTTCTCCTAATCAGTTTTTGTTTTTTTTTCAATAAATAAATAATCTTCAGATTTGAATTATATGATTTGATAACAAGCCTGATTTGATAACTAAGAAACTCTCTTGCATGATTATTTACTTGTTATTATCGAATCAAATTTTCATAATCAAATTTTTTAAACTTCAAATATTTTCTAATTTTGTTTGGTTAATTTTGCTTTTAATGTTTCATATAATTCCTTACAATTATGTTGTAAATTAATAATGGGAATTTAACAATTTGAGCAAACATTCAAGTGTGTAAATTCTGTGCATATATACAGGGACATCTCTATATTTATTCCTAGTATTAAAGTATAATTAAACTTCAGTTTTAATAATATTTGTAGTATATGGCTGATGTATGAGCTTTTAATAAATTTAAAAATGGAAACTGTAATAAAAATTGTTATTCAACAAAGATTTACATACAAATAAAAAACGTTACTCCACATAAACTTATTAAAAATTGTAGTTACAATTAATAAAGTTTTATTAATTGGTCAACTATAAATAATTAAAATCTGTTTTAAATAACAACTTTATTATCTAACGTCCAAAATCTTATAAAAATTAAATATGATTTGATAACATCTTCTAATTTATTTTCCTTTATAAACCCTATTATATATTTGAAATGCGTTCAGATTTATCTATTTTTTGAAACTGGAAAAAATTTAGCCTCAAGTTCTTTTTATTGAGAATTTTCCATTTCCTCCTTAAGTATATGAAATGTGAAATCAAAGTCTCTTTATGTTACTATTGTTAAATACTCTTTATATTTTTGTTATTAATTTATTATATACAATAATTATCTGAAATTTGCACTATTAAGAACGTTAATTGTAATTAATCTTACCTGAACAATAAAAAAGGAAATTAATTAATGTTAAATAAAGCTTCTCAGGCTATAATTCTCAACAATAGTTTAAGAACAAAAATTTTTATATGTTATTAAGTATTTAGTTGTTTAAACTATTTTTTATTGAAATTTTATTTATTTAGAATTTTACTAACACAATTATGAAATCATTAAATTATATATTTCCACCTACATGTAAATTTTTTTAAATAAATAAAATCAGAAGAATTTTGTTAATCCACGAAATTTAAGGGAATAAATTTTATTTATTGTAAAGCAAAATAATAATTCTGTATAATTTACTAATTGTTAATTATATTATAATATAATCTAAATAAAGTCTTATTTTATAGTACATGATGAAACCATAATTGAGAATACATTTAGTAAAATATTTCACATATGTTTAACATTTAATATGCCAATATTCTGTTTTTCTTCACAGAATTTTAAATAGTACATAGTTATTAAATATTAAATGCAAAATTATTATTATAATAAAAAATAACTTTCTAATTTTACTTAAAAATAAATTTTCTTGCAGTAATTTTCTTTAAAAATAAAAGATTTTCCATATTGAGAAAATAAGAAAATGTAATAAGAATTCACATAAGTTGGTATAATAACAATTCTCAGTAAAAATGTTAGTAAAGAATATTAAATACAATCTATATAACACTTTATTCCATAATAATTTTCTTCAAATGTTTTAAATAAAGGAAGTTAAAATAAAATAAACTTATACTATTACTAAAAATTGCTTATGAATCATACTCAAAATTGATTTATTGTTAAATAAATTATTGAATGCAGATAATTAGAGAATTTTCACTGTGTATTCGTTCATGCAAAATTAGTGAATATAATCTCTTTGCAAAATTAATTATATTAAGCATACCTGCTTAATACCATAAACTCAAGTTTAAAATTTTAGTTTTTATTTATTTATAGAAATTTATTAGTTATTTAAATATGACTCATTGAAATTTTGTAGCATATGTTTTTATAAATACAAAAAATGAAAAAAAAGTAATATTTAAATAAAATTTGTAGATTTTCCTCAAGAAAGTTTTGAAAAATGTTTTTCTTTATTAAGAAATTATTAAATTAAAGTTAGTACAAAATTTTGATAAGTTTTGTTTCTATTCATGTGTTAAATTGTAAATACGAACGAATTACTTATTGTACATGTATCCAAAGAGCGGATTAGTATTAATTATCTTTCAAATTTTTAGAAATTTTATTTCAACGTATTGATTAAAAAAATTCCATCATACTTTTAATAATTTAAAAAAAATAAAAAATTACATGTTTTCAAAGATTAAAAAAATTTAATTGTGTATTTATAGTATCCCATGAGAATTAAACATTAGTTATTTTGTAAAAAGGAATTCGAAACTTGATAATTTATTTGTATTATAATTAATGCAATTATTGATTCGCTGAAAAGAAATGCTTTTGAATTAAATTTAAACGTAATGAACATTATCGTTCAATTAAAAGGATTTGTGTTAAAGAAAAAAATGCACAGAGTGTTAGCGTGAATCATTATAAGCATTGCTTGATTTTGTTTCCAATTTTTCTCTATTTTTTTATAAACTTTTATGTAATGTTAAAAATTAATATTTTCTTATATTATTGTTTGATATATACATAGCTTACAGCTATTGAATATATTTTAAATATCAAAACAAAAATACTTTTACTTACGAATTATAGGAAAATTGCTCGTGCACAAATAAGTATATCCAGATCGGAATACCATACCATACAATTTTTATTCCTCATGAATGCAATTGTTTAAATTTTATGAAAGTGTGTGAAAGGAATGATTAAAATTTTCAATAACAATGAATCTTTTATTTTCCTCCGTTATAAACTTTAGTTTTATTTAGCAACCAAGACAAATGTAATTCTAATTTTTAATAATAAAATAAGTCATACAACTGAATTTATGAAACTTCCGCGTGAAAAACCATGAAAAATATGAACAACATGAAAAATATGAAAAAATGTTTAAAAAAATAAACATAATTTTATATATAAATATAAAGTAATATTAAAGATTTTTCTTGGAGTTTAAGATATTTAATCCCATAACTGCTTGCAAACTTTTATATTTCTAATAATTTTGATTGATATAAAGTACTCAAAATAATAATCAATTAGACAAGCAAGTGTAACAGACTTTTTTATTAATCAACTATTCTTATCTTCAAAAAATGTTGATTTATCACGAGCTGATACAGTAATTATTTTGAATAGATTTACCCGTAATTATCCACAAAGGAATAGCATCTACTGATGATTAAGTTAATTAGTGTATTTTTAGTGAATTCTTTTAAGCTGTCCACATTACTGTTCATTTAATTTAATGAGTTGCAATTAAACCTATAAAGAAAAGAAGCATCAAAGCAAAATAAATGCGGCAAAAAGTATCCCTGGAGAGAAATCAATTACCGATTTTTTTCTTGCCTAACCTTAATTGGACCCATGGCCCTTCAGTCTAAGCGTTTTTCATTAAAATCAATTAATTTATCTGTGTAGCTAAATTGATTGGAGAATATTGCTTTGTGTGAGTTAAAATGGTTTAAAAAATATTATTAAATTCATTGCTATTGAAATTTAATGAAAAAGAAACACTCATAAAGATCTATTGAATGTATGTAACAGCTTGTTACTTGAAATCTTTTAAAATTTTTTATTGAAAATCTTAATGAAGAGAATTTTAAATGGCTTTGACTACTTAAAAGTTTATAAGTTAAAAAGATTCAAGGCTTTTATTTCTTCATTATACTCTATTAAAGTAATCTGCATGTTGTTCTTTCCTTTATTTACATTTTAATTTAATAACAGTTTTTATTTTAAGTTCAATATATTTTAAACTATTGGTAATAGTTCCAAAAAATGCTACTCACGTTTAAAAAATTGGAATCTTGAATTTAATCTATACGTAATGACACTATGAATTAAATGCTCAGAAATCAACAAAATAAGAATATGGAATTATATTTATAATATTTGAAATTATATAAGGTATACCTCTTCATTGAATGTAAATAAAATGGAATTCACTGTTTTGTTGAGTTAAGTAGTATTTTTCAATGAAAATATAACTAGTATTTTCGTGTAATAAGACAAATTTAATGCTTTCGCATTCTGATTCTTGAAGTTATTGATACCATTTATCATAAAAATTCAAATTATAATGCTCGAAATTTGAAATATAATTTAAATCATACGTTCAATGTATTAAATATTTTTCTATTTTATTATTTGCTTTGTGTTCAAAGTAACTTCATATTGATAAATATTTTATAAGTAGTTCATTAAAATTATAAGAAAAAAAAGGAGAAATAAGTTCTTAAAAATGATTTGATAAATGAAAGTCTCTAATATAATTTTACCAAAGTTTATAACGCATTCGTAATTTTCCTTGCAAACTAATCAAATTACAAAAATATGAAAATAAAAAGCAAAGAGAAAATTTAAGCATGAATTTGTTGCACTCAATGTGCAGGAAGAATCTTGCTTGCGAGACAAATAGTTTTATTTTAATGAAATAAAGAAGTATTCAAAACACCTAATACGAGTTTCGGAAATATATGCTTGTTTTTTTATAGTTCTCCGTAATTTCATAATTTATTTCTGCCCTAACACATAATTTTACATGTTTAGCAATTCATTTTATTAAACATTATAGCAGGGAAGAAGTGTATGGATTTCTTATTGTCATCATATACATTCACTCACAATTTACAGTGTATCTATATTTGTAGATATGATAGAATAAATGAAGATCTTACCGAATATATGCTTGTAATTTTGATTCAAATTTAAGATATAAGATTTAGTGAATCTTATATCTTAATATTATTGTATATCCTTAAACTTATATCTCAGTGTAGGGAAAATAATTAATAGTTTAGAGAAAAATATTACTGATAATGTTTATTAACATAGCAAATTAAAATTATATTTTATTGAATTAATAATATAATTGAATAAAATATTTTAATTTGCTATGTTGATAAACATTATCAATAATCGAATGATATCTTCAGTTAAAACAGCCATTAAAATAAAAATTTTGGCTTAAACTTATTGCTTGAAAGTTTCATATAAATTTGTTACAATCCATTATTTAAAAATTTAGTTAAATGAAATGTTTCATTAACATGAATGTGGTAAGGTATTGCTTAATTCAATGTGACAGTCAACTTTAAATAATTTATTAGTAAAACATTTTCCTAATGAAAAGTAAATGTGTTTTACAAAAAGCCCTTTTTTTAAATAAAAATACCAGTTCTATATTCAGAGCTAAAACTAAAATCAAACAATTTCCAACATACTCAAAAAACTTAATAATAAAAATGTACTTTTTTTAAATAGTAATTTTAAAATAAAACATTTCCATAAATACTTTAAGCTCATAATTCCCACAATTCAAAAATACACAATAAAATTTGTTAATTGTACAACTAATTTTTTAAAATCTAAAATAAAGCTCCTTAAAATACAGTTACAGAAATCACAGAAAGTGCTTTGTAAAGCATTAAAAAATATTTTAAATTATTTGTTTTTTTAAATGTTTTTTAAACATTTTTCGAGCAACGATGGTAATGAGTTGAAGAAAAAATGATGTTTTGTACCAAGAAAATAATGGTTGAAGTTAGTGTGCGTGTATTCATAAATAACTTAGAATACTTTTTAGAGCTTTACTGCATGAGTTAATAATACACTTATTAAGAATTACACTGCACTCTGAAGCATACGCAAAATTCCATGGCTATCCATAGTTAATTTTTTCTCAACAATTACTTTAGATTTATCATCTCGTCACAGAGTTTTCATCTTGCATTAATGGTTCATAACCTCATTCTTCTCATTTGTCTTCTTCAATTTACATAGCTGACTAGAATGAATAAACATTGAAAATCATAATAAATCCTATAAATTAAAAATACTTTAAAATTTAATCATTTCTTCAAAAGTTATATTATTCTACTTATTACAACTGAACATAATTTGAAATCTGTAAACATTACTAAGCAAATGATGAAAAAGTAGAGAACAATTAACCTACTAATGAAAAATATTCAATGGGGAATAGTTTACAGTTTAAAACCAATACCTTATGGTTGCTTTTTTTTTATTCTACATTCATGTGTTATAGTACATTTCTTTGATATTTTTTTTTGTACTAGAAATATTTTATTGATAATAGGAATTTTAGCTAAGTATTATCTTTAAGAAAATCAATCACATCAAACTTTGAAAAGGGATGAATTATTAATGTTATTGGTAATGTCAAAATTATGCTATTTATATTAATATAGATCCCTAAGAAGTAAGCAAATTTTAATAGCAAATATGAATTGGTTATTATTGCAAGAATAATAAATATATAATCGCTGTAAGAGCGTATAATAACAGCTGTATTTTTAATGACATATTTGATTATACTATAATAAATTTGCTATGATACATATTAAATTTTTTGTTCTGTTAAAAATATCATTTCTATGAGAAACTGTTATTAGAAAATGAATAGTGTAATATTAAAAAGATATATATAGCAATAATATTGTCATCTGTTTTATGAATTTATTAGAATAATTTGTCTAGTAGAGCATTTTACATTCAGATAAAGATAACACAATTTTTTTCCCGAATAAGCAGAGAAAATATTGGAATTTTAGCTTCTTGAATTATTAGGATTTCTAGCCTCTTCAAGTTCCAGGAATTATTCAGGATATTTCCTTTTATCCTCAATAGAGATATATTTTCATAGCACGAGGTACTTTTAGTGACATATAACAAATGTATTTTTTTAATATATTCCTTTAAATTAAAAACATTTAAATGCCCTTAGACGTTCATCTTGTGATGTCAAGTTCATTAAGTTATTTTTGCTTCTTATATTTGTAAATAGAATCGAAAAATTAACATTTATGTCTATCACTTCCTTACTTGGAAGTTCTACTACATTCTAAGCGCATTTTTTGAAATTTTGTAATAATAGTAGAAGTAAGACAAATGTTTCGAATCATATTTCAGTAGTTGACAGTATTGGTTTTTGATGACTATGTCTTTTTCAAAGATTTGCGAGAATATTTCCCAATTCCCAAAGAGAAAAATTTTTACCTTAGGCTCAGAAAATAGAAAGATTTTTTAAATTAAAAAAATGTGAAAAATAAATTTTTGATCTTTTGAGGTTGAAGAATCAAATGAAAACATTGAAAAAGTAATTTCTTCTGACATTTTGAAAATGCAGAAGTGTGTCTCTACTTATATCTTCCTATTTTTATGAGAAAACTATTAATGTATCTATTACTATATAATTATTGAAATCATGCATGCAGGTATTTGATTTTTTATTTAATTAACATGAAATAATGAAGCATGATAACTAATATGGTATAATTTATTGAAAAGTATAATATTTTGTAATATAATATATTTATTTTACGTAATATTTTGCAATATTTATAATGGTTATTTTAAGATCAATATATTAGAAAATAGTTTACCGTTTCTAAGCATTATTTCTTCAGAAGTCTTAATCAATTAGAGTTACAAGGAATTATTAACCATTTGAAGATACTGTTAATTTCGTATTTATCAAGATAAATAACATTATAGGAATTATAATTATTTTTAAAAGAAATTTGAGAGTAATTCGTATTTCTAATGAATGTTGTCAGAATGTTATGTATTTGAAGAATAAATATGAAAGTTTATTCTGTGAACCAAATGAACTTTATTATAATTTGTTGAAAAGATACATATTATTTTTAAATTTTATCAATGAGATCGACATAAAAATAAAATATTGTGACAAAGTATTACAAAATACGTCTTAAACTCTGTAGAATATTCTTTTTCTTGCGTTAATATTTTAAATGATAACCCATTTTATCAGAAATATGTTTGTTAGACTTACCAATTTGAATTGCTCCAAGATTAAATTTTTTCCAAGATTCATCACTTATCGAATACATATAGTCAATAACTGTAGTATATATGAGCCAATCAAGATAGATTCTGATGATTTGGAAAAATTTGAAATTTCTAATGTAAATAACAAGAAACAACATCAAATAATTTATCAACTAATATTTTTTTATTATTGTTCAGCATAGATACAATTATTTCAGGTCGTAGAAGCTAGGTTCTATTCTTAAGAGTATCGTTTTCCTTACAAAGTAGAACCCTTTCAGATAAATAATAACTTTGTCTCTTGCATACTTTTTTTTTTAAATATCTCACAATGTGAGTTCTTATAGACAGACTTTCTCAGTTATATGGTCTCCTTTTTTTTCTTTAGTATATTTTTTGAAGTAATGATGGCCTCTGACTTGATAAATAAGTAGACTGAAGTAAATTGTTGTGCAGAATATTTGATCATAAGTAAAAAAGCTACGTATTTCATATACACGGGCATAATAATAGTAAATATTCAGATATATGGCCTATTTGCTCAGAAAAAATGTGCAGATTTGGAATTTGTAGCGGTCATTTAATGATGGAGTTTCTCATGTATTTTCTTTTACAAAAGAACTTTGCCAGATGAATTAAAGGTGTAGAATTTCCTTAGAAAGGCTTTCAATGGGAATACAAATATTTGAATATAGGAAAAAACTAATAAATTTTTTATTATACACTAATGCTTTATTTTTTTACATTTTCTGAAAATGATCGCCCGAAAGTCAAAAGTTACTGGAGTAAAACTAATTTATCTATGCCCAGATAATTTTTGATGAGTCAAAAATGTTTTGAATTTATTACCGTGGAAAATATCTTAAATTATTATTGACAGAATAAAAGTCTTTCTCTCTAAAAAAAAAAAAAATTAAAAAAAAATATAAAAAAAAATCAGAAAACGTTAATTTGAACTGATGTAAGGTGAAAAGAATTGAAGTTAACAGAGAAACATGGATATCATATTTTGATACAGAGACTTAAATATAATTAATAGCGGTGCTATATATATACTTTTATTTTAAAATCTCATTATAATGCATTTCCAGTCTGAGATCACAATTATGAAATGCAAATTGTTAATTTGAATAAACTGTAATTCTCTCATAGTTCAAATCACTGTTCAATAACTTTATTTTTTAGTATAAAATAAATGTTATCATGATGAATTAATCCAACAGATTTAAGAAGTATTTTATTTAGTGACTAATATTACCACTTGAAAGAACCCCACGCAATTAATCTCTTGTCATATACTCCAAATTCAGTTCCTGAAAACAGGAGTAAATACCATTACGTATTAACTCAAGTATTATACCGAGACTGTCTCAAAAATGTGGTTTCAGGAAACAAGATTTAAATAGCTCTTTATTTTATTGAGATAAGAAAATGTAAATACACTACTGGCCATTAAAATTGCTACACCAGGAAGAAATGCAGATAACAAAATGATATTTATTGGACAAATATATTATACTAGAAATAACAAGTGATTAAATTTTCAAAAAATTTGGCTGGATAGATCCTGAGAAATCAGTACCCAGAACAACAACCTCTGGCAGTAATAACAGCAGTTATACGCCTGGGCATTGAGTCAAAAAGAGATTGGATTGGATGTACAGGTACAGATGCCCATGCAGCTTCAACATGATGCCACAGTTCATCAACCGTAGTGACTGGCGTTTGGTGACGAGCTAGTCGCTCGGCAACCATTGACCAAACGTTTTCTATTGGTGAGAGATCTGGAGAAGGTGCTGGCCAGGGCAACAGCCGAACATGTTCTTTATCAAGGAAGGTCCGGCAACATGCGGTCGGGCATTATCCTGCTCAATCGTAGGGTTTCGCAGGGCTCGAATAAAGATTAAAGCCACGGGTCGTAACACACCAGAAATGTAACGTGCACTGTTTAAAGCACCGTCAATGCGAACAAGAGGTGACCGAGACGTGTATCCAATGGCACCCCATACCATCACGCAAGGTGATGGACCAGTATGACGATGACGAATGCACGCTGCCAGTGTGCGTTCACCACGATGCCGCCAAACACGGATGCGACCATCATGATGCTGTACACAAAACCTGGATTCATCTGAAAAGATGACGTCTCGCCATTCGTGTGCCCAGGTTCGTCGTTGATCACACCATTGAAGGCGCTTTTGTCTATGTCTATTCCCAGCCGCAGCCATGGTCTCCGAGCTGAGAGTCCATGCTGCTGCAAACGTCGTCCAACTGTTCGTGCAGACACTTGTTGTCTTACAAACGGCCCCATTTCTTGACTCACGGCTCGTGACGTGGTTGCACGATTCATTAAGGCCATGCGGATAATATGCCTGTCTTCTCGGCTGCTAGTGATAGGTGGCGGTTGAAATCCCGCATGGCGTTCCGTATTACCGTCCTGAACCCATGGATTCGATATTCTGCTAACAGTCATTGGATCTCGACCGACGCGAGCAGCAATACTGCGATAAGATAAACCGCAATCCCGGTACGTTGCAACTCGACCTATCTAAACATTCTAAACATAAATGAATTAATACTTATACTTTAAAATTTTAAGTAACATATTTGTTTACGAGGCGTGAAATGTATGAATAAGAAAAGTTACATTATAATCTCTGTCTATATTATCACTAGGGTAATTCTTGTATATTTTAACAGATGTTAGAAAGTCATATAATCCTGTTAACAAGATATCATTTGCCAAACTCAGAGGTGAATAGCCTTACTGCTCGGATCATTGAGGAAATGTCAGAAATTTGGATGACTCGAAAAATTTTAACTCTCCTAGTTATCTAATTTTCTGGCATGCATTTATATGGATTCATTACCATATGAATAAGAAAGATGTTCAAATAATTTTCATGATTATAATCACAAAAGAATAATCTTGTACAATGTAACCAGAAGCATAATCATGCAGTATGATAGATTTCCATATAATAAAAGTGAGTGTTAAGGATATATTGGTAGATGAAGATAATTGCAGTAAAAATAGGTAAATTATTATTTATTGACACATCGTGTGTGTGGCACGTCATGTTAGAAATGATACTCCTGTACCATCATGCTATAAACAGTATTGCATCGCATGATTTAGTTTATCACAAACTTTTAAAAAATGTTATAATTCCGGATGTCACCCTTTATTACACATATTCCACTTCTACTTCCACACTCATCAACAGTAACAATATGCTGCAAAAAAACTTTTCTAAATTAGTATTTTAAGTGAATGTGAGACAGTACATTTCGCTGACTTTTCTGTACATTTGTAACCTAAGTGTAATCGTATGGAAAGCATTATTTTTTTTTTAAATTCTTTCTTTTAGTACTTATTCAATTGTTGCATGATAAATTCGAATTTCTACAGATAATGTTGGAACAATCCATTAATGACACACAAAATATCAATGTTTTGTTGAGAAAGAGATGTTCTGCAGTGTAAATGTTCTGCAGTGTACCCGTGCAGTGTAAATATTCAGTTTCAGTCAAATTTGCGCTAAGAACTGATATTCATTGAGTAAGTGTTTTATAATATAATACATTCTTTTAACAATATACAGATCAACATTTAAAACATGGTGATACTTTATACTTAAGGCAAATTTCTTTTCTTATTTCGAATATAACTGATCACTTTTATTAACACAATTCAAAAAGATAGAAAAAATTGAATGGCGTAATTTTATTGCAGAAATACATATATATTATGTACATTTAATATGCATATATAATATATATACATGAAAGTATTCAGTTAGTTATTGAGATTGATATCTCTTTCTCTCTCTCATATATATTTATAAATATATATATATATATAGAAAACCTGAAATGTAAATATTCTGCATGTTTTGAATACGTAACGAAAGGTTCATAAATCATTAAACAATTATTCTAATGGATTTGATATTATGAAAATATACCGAAAAATTCTTAATGCATTTGATTATCTTAAATGGTATGAAAACTTTCTTATTTTATTGTGAGAATTGGAATTGGGTTTAATTTTCTAGGTGACTTTCTGGTCAAGTATTAATGACGAAGGGTTTTAAATTAACGAACGACGTTTTAATGAACCGTGAGTCAGATGCTGAAAACTTTAATCACACTATGATGATATATAACAGGCCAGAATGAGCTAATCCGATACTTCGACTTCGTGAGAAGGTTGTAATTAATGACTGAGAAAGTAATTAAAATTCATAGGTCATTTTCAAGAGGACTTCTCTTCCTTGCTCATAACTTATTAATTTTCTCAGTGCAAATTGTATATCTTAAATGATTAAATATTTCCAGGTAGACTTTATCTCGTTAATCATTAATTACTGTTTGTAATACAGGTTTAGGAAACATAAAATAATTTGATAAATACTATAGTACATTTTTCTTTCAATACTGTTTATATTCTCTAATACTTTTTATAAATTTAGTATTAATATGCGGATGATACTGGTATTTCATTGATCAATTGAATGATTAAATTAAAATCAAAAATTTCAAAGTGTAAAATTAAGAAATGCAAATGAATTTCTAATAGTATGGTTAAGAGTATTGATTTCAGGCATGTACAAGTTAAAAAATTTATTCCTAAGCTAAAAGAATTTTAAATTATTATATGAACCATACCAGTCACGCGTCAAATGAAATTTATGGATACATTTAAATCCAATGAAGCATTGATTTTTTTTAATACGTATTGATATATCTATTAATTTTTTATATGCACTTTCGGGACATTTTTATTACTTTATAAATTTTATTGCTTATACATTACAAAATGCTATGATTCTAACTTTTTTAAAAATTTTTAATCAAAAATCACACAAAAAATGATTGTTGAGCAATTACTAATCAGGAACATAAACAAAATGTTATTGAATAAATCCATCAAGCATTTTTAATTTTACTTCTTTATTATCATATTATAGGAAAATAATTTTAAATAGTTTGGAAGAATAAATTAGAATTATTACAAAAAATTGAATGTTTTATTACTTTTCCAAATTTTACACATGTTTTTCACTATTGAAAAATTAATGATTTCAGATATCATTTTTGATGCCATTAAATTCTTGACCTAATTTATTTTAGATAAATTTCTTTTTAGAATTAAGGTTGCTATATGCTCAAAATGTGGAATCTCAGAAAAAGTGCGAGTTTATGCCTATAGAATACTGTAGCATATTTTTTTAAACAGTTACATGTTGCTCAAGTAAATTCACATAATTCTAATGAATTTACAAAAAATGGTATTCACAAATTTAGAACTATTCATTATTTTTAAATATTACAATGAAATTGTTTCATTATATTTCCTACTTTTTAAGCATATTTTTGTTCAAAATCAGTATTTCATACCTTTTAAGGAAATTTCGTTTATTAATGTGCACTTTGAATGTCCTTTCTATGAAAGTTAATTTTTGGATTCTAAGTATTCAATCATCTAGGTCAAATCCGATTAAAATCAACAAACTTCATAATAAATGAACAATTTTTATAAATAAAATCTATTAATATGAACTTAAAAAGAAACTAAAAATTCTTGAACACTCTTTTAAGTATATCTTTATTAAATACCTTTTTATTCGGAACAAGTAAATCAACCAGGAAGTAAGTTAAATGCAAAGTTAGGAAGTTTCCATTCATAATGAGCAATATCACAGAAATACGCTTGTTAATACAGTTTTAAAAGAAAGTACTTTGCAAAAGAAGTAACTTCGTAAATTGATACAGTAGAGATATTCGCTTACGAGATAAGGAAAAATTAAACAATAGTCGATGAAAGGAGCTATCTTCAGGGATTTAACTAAAAAAAGTTTATTTCAGGATTTACTTTCCTGATATCGTAAATTAATCGCGTTTTCCGTCTTTTTCAGAAGCAGTTTTGAATTACACCGTAGACTTTGTAAGTTTCAAACGAGATAGGATTCAAATAGTTAAATTGACACTTTATCAGAAAAAGAAATAAAGTACTTTAATTTAAGTTCTACAAATTCCTATGATTGGAACAAAATAATACGTTTAAAGAAGTAGGGTATATTCCCTAACAATTTTTGAAATTTTATATTATTGAATTGCGATATAATTTTTCAAACTCGCAAAATACACTTTAAGAATAACTGTGAATAGAGGAAATAGTTTTCTATAAATTAAATTAACACTATACAAAGAAAAGTATTCATTTCAATGAAGAAAGTATTAACATTTTTAATATGTATTAAACTTTAAGAAATTTTTAAAATTTGTAATAATTTTTTTTGTTTTCAGAAAATATATTTATTTTTAATAATAATATTTACTTTTAATTATTTAGAAATTATTTTCACAAAATTTTAAATTTTAAAAAAGTTATTAAAGATTTAGTAAAAGCAGTGAAATTTTTGTGCGTTATTTTAAATTTTTATATGTTCTCCTTAAAACCTCAGTGCTGATTTTTTTGAAAAAAGCAAATATTATTATGATGTATAAGCACCATAGCTGCTTAATATAAAACACTGAATTTCTATTCAAAAATATAAATTTTTTCACGGAATTATCACTCCTTTGTTTTTCTTTGTTATCAAATCTTACACACTTATGAATTTATATATTAACTAAAAAATAATTATTAAAGTTTCCTACATATATTTAAAAAAACTTATATTAAGCACCATATACATTTAAATTTGATAGCAATTTTTTTAGGAAACTTTGAATAGGAATATTTTATTTGAGTAAAGTTGCTTGAGATTACTTAATAAAGAACTCAGATTATAATGTTTTGCATTGAATTTTTTCAAGCATCTTTTTTGAACCCACAGCAATCTTTAGTTGATTATTTCATATTAAATTTTTTAGCTGATTATTTAATATTATAATGTAAAGAATTATTTTATTGTTGTTTTGATCTTGAATTTGTATTCATAATATTGAAATATTTTTCTGATTTCAATTACTTGAGATTACTATTACAAAAGATGCAAAATGTTTATTTTTAGAAAATTAAACACGATTTGGTTGAATTAATAAATAGCATCCGATATGGGAAGAATAGAAAAATGTCATGCTTAATGTTAAAAAAATCTCCTAATTATTTCTCGTACAAAAAATTCTTGTAAGAGAATTAAAAAAATACACTATTGATTTCTTTATTTAAAATGAAGCTTTTGTTTAAAAAATTGGAAAGAATTGAAAGCATTAACAGTAAAGTAACAGTTATCAAATGATTTCATCTCTGTAGAACAATAATTTTTTTCACGTTATATTATTAGAAATAGACATTTAAAAATATTACAGATGGTAATTGCAAAATTATAATTCAAAGTTTTTATATACAATAAAGGATGATTATTCATATCATATTATCTCTTACCATTTTTCGTCTTTAAATTTCGTAGGATTTATTGATTCTTACGATCATTCATCATTTTTTTGAAGAAAGACTTAGATAACTAAATACGCTCAGGACTTTGTTGTGGATAAACTGGACTAAAAGAACCGTAAATAATTTTGTTGGGCACGAAATGCTGGAGAGATGTGTTCATTCAGAGATTTTTGCAGGAAAATTATCTTAAACGCTTATAAATTTTTCTTTGTAAAATTTATCGTTTATAATTTGTTGGCTGGCAAAATATCTAAAACAATAATTTTTGCAATTTTTATAAACATGGATACTATAGGTGCAAATGTTTCAGTAAAGTAAAATCTAATAAGTATTCATATCTTACTTAGGTGAAAATGCGCTTTGGGTCCCCTCCTTGGCGCGTTTTCAAAAACACCGATGCCATGGCGAAAATTCTACCGCTATTTCAAAGTGAAATTTAATTAGCGACCAATGAAAAGGCTAAAACAAACGAGTAATTATTGAGCATGCGCGAGAAAACGCTTCAAATTCGTGAGTTGGCGAAGTAGGGGACCTAAAGCGCAGATTAACCCTTACTTATCAATCTTGGATGATACGTAATTAAAAGCCTAGAAGCAGTGGATTTTCAAAGTTTTGACGTTCTTTGGCCATTAAAAGGACGTTTCATAAATCGTTGAATGTATTATCTTATTTAAAACAAAATTGTAAGCAAAAGTTCACGACATTGTACATGTAAATGCAGAAGCCAAACATTTATATCTTTTTGAAATGTGCTTAAACAATAGTTTAACTCTTCCTATTAAATGAAATGAATCTCATCAACCTAAGTGATTTTTTTTTGGATGCATGTTCTTCGATATATATAATTTAATGCTACTTAATTTGCTAGATAATATTGAGTCCATATTAATATGTTAAATAAATTGTATTTCCCTAAAAATATAATTTTTTCTAAAAAAAAAAAGATCCTTAGAACAACAAATATCAATTGATATTTTATTTTCAACACTATTAAATGATAAGAAAAATTGGGTTTTCAAAAAAAAATGTCATATTTTAAACATTTCAAGATGATATATTGTTTTTTTATCCTATATCTGAAAAAAACATTCAGAATGTGTGGACAACTACTTTATTAATATATATCATTAAATATTTTTTAATGCTTAAACTGTTTTTTATTTTTTTACTTATATCGTTTGTTCAATGTTATTTTCTTATTATTTTAAGAAAATCAAATGAGAATATATTAACTTTTTTAAAAGTTTCCTATATGATATTTGGATCATTCATATACATAAATATTTTAAAACATGAATAAAAGGGATAAATAGAATATTAAAATTGTATTTAAAATAAGTACTTCTTGTAAAATAGTATCGAGTTAGGAATTTTTATGCTATAATAAGTATTTCTTTTAATACATTTTCTTTTCTCTGCCTTCTTACAGGTTTTTATCGGTATCAATGGCTTTTTGACTATGATGGATGGACCCAAAAGAATTCTCAGTATCTACCTAAGAGATAAACAAAATTCTTGATTTCAGTACAAAATGTTTTGCTTGAATGTTCAGTTTTAAACTAGAAATAGTTTCCTACAGTAAAAGACTGACTCATCTTCGGAGTACTTTGCACATTATTAATTACTTCTTGATAAAATATTTAGGAAATTAGCTGCAAAACCTATATGAAATATCTACTTTCCAATGAAACAAATATTTTTGATGTTTAAGAAATTTTATGTAGACAACTTAATGTTTACAGAGAAATACTGAGAAATTTGTCTATTATGAATATAAACGAAAAATGTTATTTTACATCTTCAAAAATACAATGCTAAGTTTTTTTGTCGTATATAAAAATCTGGTACTTTAGAGTATTATAACATTAAGTACTTTATACAAAAAAATGCATTCTTTACTCAATAATAGCATGATATATTTTATCAATATGATTAAATTTTATCGAGCACGTGTAAAAGGAGTAGATCATAAGAAATTTTTAAGTTTCGATAATAATTAATCTTCAATTTTAAGTTAATAACTATATTAATGTATATGTGAGTGTGTTCAATCAATATTTTTAGATTTGGCCATAAATAACTTTATAAACATGGTATTTTTTAAAAGGAAAAGTCCTTTTATTAATTTAAAAGATTCTACTGACTCTAAAAACTGAAATGAATTTTTAAATTATTGTAGAAAATAATTTTGCAAAAGTAAACAATTTACAAAATTATTATTCAAGGCAACTAAACTTTAAGTATTTTTATAAATTGAACATTAATTATTATATAAAAAATATTATTTGATAATTTATTATGAAAATACTTTAATTAAAGATTACAAAAATTTTAACATTTATCTATAACTAAAATGATCATTGTAAACTTGATCATGAAACAACGATCATGACAAACTTGATTCATAATTTAAGGGAAAAATTAAATAATTTTCTAACGTAAATATTTGAATATATTGTAAAGTTTCAAATTACTTTTCTTGAAAATTTAAAATCTTAAGTTACTTAATTCCTTGAGATAATTTATTATTTTATAATTAAAAACACTATGTTTATTGTAATTTTTTATTAAATTTATATAATTAAGTAAATCCTAAGCTTACATTTTTTTAAGTAAGTATTAAGTATAATACTGAAGTACAATGCCAGAACTATAGTTAAAAATTATTGTTAACTGTCATTATGCAAAATATAAATTACATCTCACGTATAAGTCTTATGTACAATTGCATATAAGAGAAAAAAAATTATGTACAGACAATTTAATAGGGTAATTAATTTATAAGAATACTTGATTGTTTTTTAACTATAAACATTTATTTTTACAAGTAGAATGCTATCAACGTATACGAGTACTTATAATATTACTTAAATTTTATATATATGTTTACTGCACGAGTATCATTTCTTCACTTTGAAAATGTGAAAAATCACTTTTTTAAACATAAACTATAAATAAGTGTGAACATTGTTATTAATTTTTAATTTGATTCTGAGTAAAGTTTTTGTACTTCTTTCAATTTTTTTAAATTCTTTTTTATTTTTGAAAATCCATTTCATAAAATGATATTAACAATGATTGAGTGATGATAATTTTTTTAAAGAGACCAATCTTTCGGAAATGCTTTTGGACACAATTCAATATTTTACTGGGAGATACAGGGCCGTTATTGCTGGTTTCAGTGAGACATAATCATATCTCACATGCTAAACCTAAAAAGAAAATATTTGAGGAATTCTTATTGACCGTTTAATTTCTCTAGACCTCTGGCCACCAAAGTCTCCAGAATCTCTTGATGTTTCAAAAGGCAGATATAGATTATTTTAAGAGAGGTTTAAGTGTATAATACTTTCAATTAAGCAAAAAAAAATTAAAAACTTGCTGGTTTCTATTTAATTTTAATTTTTAATGTAAGGTATTCTTAAAATTATAATATATTTTTCTATTAAGAAATCCTTTCAAGAATGCTCATCCTTAACAAATTCAATTATTTAGTAGACAAAATACCTTTTTTTAGTAGTTTGTTACTTAGTAGACAAAACATCAAAAAACCATTTTTTTTAAATTCATATAGAGGAAGAAATTATTATATATATAATTAAGAAGTTTTGCTTCATAGTTTTACTTAAGAAATTCTTATCTTCCATAATTTTGACAGCTAAAAACTGATTAAAAATGTTAAGTAAATACTACCTAACTCTTGATTTCAATAATAGTTTTTACTAAACGGCAGAATTAATGTAATATGTTACGTTTTTCTATTCAATAGAAAAAGTAAGGGTGTAAATAATCGATGAACCTATTTAATGAAAAACTCAACCTGCATTGAGTCCATTAGTTCTGCTGTCAAGCGATTACGACTGCTATGGCAGGTGTTATGATTTACTAAGAATTTTCCTGGAGTCATTGGGTCACACATTTCAAGATCTTTTGAAAACCTTAGCTACTATATTTTGATTTAGACACAATTTATTAAATATTTTCTTTTTGAGATTTTGATGTTTCGATATATATTGTAGATATTATCCTTTTGACAATTCATATTTTTTGAAAGAGTTTTGATAGAATTAAAAATAAATTTTGAACAATATAAGCATACGTATGATAATTTAAAATATTTGTTATTAATGGCAGTTATTTTTTACACAAAGGAGCAATAAGTTGGATTGCTAAAATTAATAATAATAATCGGCCGAATTTCAAAACAAATTTGCTTATAGTTTCATACAAATATATAATTTGTGTACTCGCAAAATTATAAATTATGTTGCAACGATGCAAGATTAAGTAATTTATAATAAGAAATAAATTCATTTCTTTTGTTTCTTTTTCAATTTATAAACAGAAATGCTTTTTATATTTTTTAACTATACCAAAAAATGAAGGAAATTATAAAAAAATAAAGATAAATTGAAAACTAAGACTAAAATGAAAATTAAGACTAAAATAGAGACAATGATTTTAAAAGCATTAAATTAAATGCCAAATCCTAAATTCTGCAGGAAAATTTACTAACAACTTCTTGATGCTGCATCTTTTTAATTTTATTCATATTGTAGTGTGTTTAAAGATATGTAAATAGAAATCAAAACAATAAAATTGAATTTGAATATTTTTAAATTTAAAATAAATTTAAATGAGTGAAAAATTCAGCAGAAAATTTTTCTTTTCATAGAGTACAGATGGTTTGAAATATAAGATCTTTATTATATTTAACTGCACATATTATGAAAGAATTATTTCTCTTTTAATCATTCAAATACCTAGTTGTTAGCCAAGAATCAGAAAACAAATAAATTAACATCTCAGTTATAATTTAAATTTTTTTTACCACCTTCGCTAAGAAATCAAAATATTTTGAAGACTTTGTTTAATTTAGGATTAAAAAAAATTGAAAATTAAGATAAAAGGAAATAAGTGTAAAGATAGATATACTCATAAATATACTGATTTCCTTTTAAGAAATTTTGAGACTTTTAAGAAATAATAAAATTTTTGTATACTTATTATAATATGAAATACTTAATTTTTATAGCAATATAAAAATTAAGTATTTCATTTTTATATTGCTTGTTTAATTATTTCATTTCTTGGATAATACTCAATTTCAAAATAAAACTAATCAAGAATTTAATGACTGATATCTTTTATAGTATATCCTCTAGAATGGTTAATTAATTTAAAGCTTTATTATACAGTTTATTTATTTTATTTCATGAATAGTAGTTCCGAATTATACTAAACTCTGCATCGAATTTATTTATGCATTTACATCTACGAGGAGAAATTTAGAATTTATAAAAAACATCTTTATACAGTATAAAATTACCAAAAAAATATTTGTAGTTTTCAAATTATAACAAATTGTAGGTCATTTTTGCTCAATGATTTTATTTTTCATTAAGTTATAAATATTATTTTTAAGCTGAAAGAAAAGCCATACTATTTATAGATTTCAAACAAAGAATTTTTTATAGTACATATTAACATTTTATATAGTTTCTTTATATATTCTATGGATCCTTTATACAAAAATAGATTGAAAGAAATATTTCTTGTTTCATTTCAAGGACGATAAATATAAATTAACGGGTGTATAATTGTGTTAACAAATATTATAAGCCGTTACAAACAAAAGGATAACTAGCTGTAAATTGCAGTTAAAACTTAGGAAGATTTTTCCATACTTTTGATAAAAGGAATAGATATCAAAGAAGACAGATATTTCTTAAACTAAAGAAGTTAATTTGTATTTAATATGTCTAAAAATTATTTCTTATATTTTTACTAATTCCTTAATTACTTAGTTTGAGTTAACCAGATTTTTAAACTGCCTCACTGAAGGGTTAGACTATATAACCAAGAATATCCAAACACGTCTTACTAATGTAATAAATTATTAAATAAGAATTTTGATTTAAGCAATTTTCTACTTCTTTTATTTCTTTAGATTATTTATGTGTTATGGGAGACAAAAATAGCTATACATACATACAAAGATACAAAGCTTATCCTCCTACGTTACAATCGATATAATTTCAGTGACTTATGAAACGGAATGACTTAATCTTCTTTTATTTTAAAATATAGTTTAGGAACGGAATAATACATTTTACATTATTTAACGTTATTTTTTTTCAAAAAATAAAAAAAAAATTTAAATATTTTTAAGATTTTCCATTATGGATTTTTTTATTGTTTTCTTTTAATCCGTATGCAAGGAAATAGAGACAGTAAAAATAAAACAGTTTTCACGAACAAACCTAAATGTAGTATTTTATATAATATTTATATCTAAGTTAATTCTTCAACAATCAATATATTGTATAATTCTATTTCTATCTTTTTCCTTTAGGGAGTTTGATAAAAATTCTTTAAAAGTATAATTAATTTTTCAAGTTTATGAAGAACATATCTTTTTATTTAAAGTTTATGAAATTAATTAAAATTCAAGCAATGAAATATTAAATTTAAAAACAATGGTAAAGCGATATCATCTTTATTTAAATCATAAAAATTCTTTACTATTAATTTTAATTAAATCAATTTAAAAGTAATATTGATTTTATTTTAATTAATTAATTGTAACTTCACAGCCCAAATAATATAAATGATTGTATTTAAATAATAAATAAAAAATAGAAAATGATTTATTTAAATTATTTTATAATAAAATAAACTTAGTTTCATTTTTGAATTTAAAAATATCTGCTGTCTAATACAACTAAAACAGAATATATGGGTTTGTAGTAATTTCATCATATTGAAATGTAAAGCAATATTCCATATAAATTATGTTTTACTCTACTTATGATGTTAACATAATACTCTAAAGTTCAATATGATAAATCAAATAAACTTTGCATTTGTTTTCAAAGTATGAATTTCCCATATTATACTCATTCCCAATATAAAACTAAAGCAGTTATTTTTAAAGTTATATTTATAAAAAATAAAACATTTTATACAGATAAAAATGAGAACATCAATCTCTAGCTTTGGATTTTTTAACTTGTCTGTTTTGCAATAATCAAAACTTATGTTGAAATTTAGAATTTATTATTTCTAAATTACTAATGAGTTAAGTAAATTAAAAGAGTAGTTCAGGAACTTAATCATATTTTTTACTTTAAAATGATGCTTTACAAGTCATTTCCTAAAATAAGATAATCCTTTTATTCTAATGTTAAACAAATCATATATATCAGGAGAGGCCAAACGTTTGGGATCCGGCGTCTACTCCACATTTAAAAAATCGAAGGTGGTCTACCAATGACAGAGCTAAATTAACGTACATATTTATTTTCGGTAACAAAAAAAATGGTAAATTATGTAATTTTTCTAAAAAAAAACTTAATATTAATGTTTACAAAATAAAAATTTACTGACGAAAATAATCAAAGTATTCATATATCAAAAACTGACCATCCTATTCACTTCATTTAGTTGAAATTTGGCACTGCATATCTGCGACAAGTTTATCATATTGTGACTGGTACGAGCTTATTGCAATGCATAAACAAGAAATTAAATGATCATCTGTTAAATGCGACCAATGTTTGTGTTTTGTTCATGGTTGAAAAAGCAGATTCGCAAAGATACCTCGATCCAAAGTATGATTTCAAATACAAAATCAATTTGTAAATATTTGGAAACGTTTCCTCAGAAATTAATTATCAAATATCAGTATCGCTAAATATGCTCTGGATTTAAGAAACATATCCCATCTTAATTTAATAATTTCTTCGTTGACCGTGACTGATGTGATACCTATTAAATGTCCTATTTTTTCAGATACTCCATCAATGTTGTTGTTGTTTTCATTAAATGGGGAAAGATCATAAAATTGAGTATTTCTTTCAATCTAATTAAGTCAGCGAATCTTCTTTCCAATTCTGCAAACAAAACAAGTAAGTATTAAGCGAAATATTCGAAGTCTTGGTTAGGATTATGGATACACTCTTTTTCCATGTTTTTGAAGCTTCTCAATTCATGTTTTCTTAATTGAGATGCATACCTTTCTATAGTTTTTTTAATGTTTTAATCACACTCATCATGTCCGTTTTAGCTTTTAAATCGTAAACCTTTAATCATGAATTCTTAAATCGTAAACCTTTAATCATGAATTCTTAAATCGTAAATCTTTGCACAGTGTGTTTTGGATTTTAAAGCGTAGACTGTAGTAAATTTTTATTTTATATAATTCATTGATTCTATGTCATAAGTCATAAATTAAATTGTTAATATCCGAGGTCATTATCGGGATGGTCGTGTGAACTAACTAAAATGTCTTCGCGGTCGACGTCTTGGCCACCTCTGATATATATTATCGAATTTTCAAATACTGATTATATAATTAAAGAAAATGAAAAAAAACAGAGAAAGTAAAAAAATAGCAGAAAATTTACCCCTGAAAATGTATTATAAAATAATGATAGATAATTTAATTTAGATAAAAGCCGAGTTTTCTGAATAGAAAATAAGGAGAAAATAAACATTGATAAAGAAACAATTTAAATGATAATTAAGACATTTTATCCCTTTAAATTCTTAGATATAAAGAGAATTAAGCTTTACAGTAATGTTATTTTTGAAGAAATATAACATTTACCAAACGAAATCAGCTTTTTTCAAAAATTAGAATGCATTAATTTCAAAGAAAGCATTTTCATTACATTTCTATCCATTGATCTGTTTAAACATCTATCTATTCTTCTATCTGTCTATCTATTTGTCTATCGATCTATATACATATATATATTTATTCTCTTTATACATAATTATAATGTATAAATGAGTATATACATATAAACGTGCTCTAAAAATCAAACAAAGAAACTAAACTGCTCGTCGATTGTTAACAAAACACATCCACACGTTGGATATTCCTTCACCATGAAGTCTGCAATTAATTCCACTGTTATTCGTCCAATTGGCATATGTCTTTTCAGTGATATCGTTTGCACTGTTGATGAGCTAAGCAGTTTAAATAATGCTTGAATACTTGTTCTAAGTTTTCAGGCTATAGCAGTATGCTCAATATATATATATATATATATATATACATTATACAAACACTGAATTTTGAGTAGAGTCGTTAATTTTGAAATTGAGAACATTTGGAATAAATCAAATAATTGATTCTTTAATTCAATTTTCTGAATTTTTTCAGAAGGATCTTAAGATGAATATATTCTTAATACATTTTACTATCCTTTTGTATTCCTTTCAAACTTTCATTAATGGCATTTTTGTTGAAATTTTTTATTTACTTGATGACAAAAACTTTGTTTTAGCACCACGATAGAAGGTAGTATAGGTAGAAGAATAATTAAAAATCTTTAACTAATTGTTATGCGTTTGGTATGATATGTCATTCAAACAAGGAAGAAAACAATGGTTTGAATAATGTTTGTTTCAAATCAGAATAAAATTTTAGGTTCATTTTGTTTATATTAATATAATATCTGAAAGTGTGATGAGATTATTGTAATATTAAAAATTAATAATAATGATTTTTATAACCAGTGACAATTTCTTATAAAATTTACTTAAACCATATATTTAACAAGATTCCAATTAAAAAAAAATTCTTTTAGTTTTGTTTGCTTAGCTTATAGATAGCTTGTTAATGGTTAACTTAAGCCTTCAGTTAACGTGTTTTAATCCCAATTCGGTATTAGATGTTTCTATATATATAATTATATGAAATTCATTTTAAGGTGTACATTTCTATCAAATTATATCTTGTTAGCAAAAATAAATGTAGAAAAGAAAAACAATTGTATTAAAAATTGTTCAATTATTATGTGTAAAAAAAATGTAGAAATAAAAATAAGTTTTAAACTAATTACAATTTTACATTTTATACTAAATTAATATTTATATCGAATATTTTATGAAAATAAAAACAACTCTATTTATCAATACAATTTTGAAGGATTGTAAATAATCGAATAATAGTATTTCACAGAAAAAATGATTCGTTTATCATGAGGTTTTTCTTTGATTTTTCATAGATTTCCATTGCAGTTTTATGAGCAATGATTTACTACTGTGTTTTCTATCATTATAGCAATCTATCATACCAAATGTACACAATCCGTCAAAAAGTAGCAGGACTTTTGTCATTGATTGATGATGTTTTTTAGACTAAGAACGAAAAGCACTGACTGTACAAAATACATAAAAGCAAAAAAAAAAAAAAAAAAAAACTTTTATGAATATTTTTTAAAAGCTATAAATATCTTCATTTTACATTTTTTTAAATCTAACTTAAGAAAATTATTTGGCATTAAAATAAACATATTATAATTTTGAAATTGTTTTCCATACATTCTATTTAATTTAAATATAAAGTTTTTAATTGTAATTTCTCGATATGTTCATAAAGAAAATTAGACTAAACATTTAATAATCGATAATAATTTAAATAAATTTATGAAACAAATGAAAAGTATACCATTTTTCTTAAAAACTATTAGATACTTATATTGATATAAATTTGACGAAAATTGAAATTTATGCTGAAATACCCAAAATGGTGTTTCAAGAACTTTGTAAATTTTGAATAAGAGAATAGTTTAATTATTGTAACTATTATCATTTTAATAATAACAAGTTAATGCTGTAAATGCATTGAAAAAATAAAATATTTATAGCTATAAAATTTGAAGCAGCTCTGTGTAGTAAAACAACTTTCTATCAAAATTAATATTTATAATTATTAACGATAACACTCGAAACAAAAACTTTGCCTCAACAATAAATTATATTAAGAAATGAATTTTTCGATAAGGGTAAAAAAAAATCATTACCATTTAATTATTCTAAAGAAAAAGTTACAAATAAATAATAGTTGATAATACAATATTCTTTTCTAAAAAATTATCATGAAAAATTTCAAAACAAATGGATCATTTTTAATAATTAAGAATTAAAATTTCATTCCTTCTTACTGATTACAGCTATATAAAATAATTAATTTATCTTTCGAAAAAAATAAAATGCGTGATAATGATGTCAGATGAAATAAAAAATTTTAATAGAAATTTATTTATTTTTAATAATTTAATAGATCTACGAAGCTGCATATTCTTAATATATTTAAGCAATTTTATTTTTTGTAAAATTGTTGTTCTCTGTTGATTAGGAATATACCAAAACCAGTATCCATACTATTAATACGCTTATTCAAATATCTGTGTAAATTCCATTATTAGCCACATTTAACAAAAATAATTTTAAAAAATAAGGAAAATAAGCGTTAATGAAATATATTTTATAACAAAATTTAATCCCAAATAACTTTTATATAGTTTTTTGTTAAAAAAATTTCAGCAAAATATAGTTATTATTATCAGCTATAATTTAGAATCTTTTAAATGTTAGAAAATTTATGTAGAGAAGCTATTTATAATTAATAGAGAGAGAGAGAAACAATTCATTAAATAAATATATGAGATTATTGATAAAACAGTAATAAAATTACCTTCTTAAAATATGAATTTAAAATTAAATTAATAATATTTGAATATCAAAATATATTTGCATAATGTTTTGAATAAAGCTCAGAAAACACTACATATAACTTTGAAATTCAAATAAAATAATAAGACTTCACAGATTCAAATATTTTAATTACAATTTGAAAGTTATATGAATCAGGAATAATTTTATTCTTCTGAATTCATTTAAACAAACTGAAAAAATAATTTCTTTGAGAAAATAAGTATTTGCTTTATCAAAATCATTGATATGAGGAGTTATGAAATAATTTAAATGTATTTTATTAATAAATTTTAAAAAAATTTATTATGTAGTATATGTAGCATTTTTTTTGACAATTGAAATAACTATTCTCCTGTATAATAAGAATTATGGAGACATAATAGCCTTAAATTTAAATCAAGCTATGCAAAGTTATGATATTTCATATATATATATATATATATATATATATATATATATATAATATATTATTATTATTATTATTATTAATTCTGTTATTAAAATCCAATAGATTCTAATTGAAATATTTATTTTAAAGTGTTTTTAGTACATGATGTTTTTGTAGCATGTGATGATTTGCAATTAATTTTAGCTAAAACTTCAAACAAAATTTATTTAATATTTGATCAAACCAAATCACCTTGTTCAAGAAATAAGAATTTTTAATAATGTAAATCTCTCTTCTTGATGCACATGAATTGCTTTAATTTTGTAAAAATTCGATGCTCTATTTATAACTGAGATAAATGAGAATTCCCAAGTCTTAATTACAACAATCACAGGTAAATTCAAACAATTATTTAACTATAATGGCAACAACCACTACGCTATAAATCAATAGTCATTAAACATGCAATTCAGTTAAGATGAAGATATTATCGCGCATTCTGATCTTCGAAAATCATTCCAGTAATATTATATACTCATTTTGATTCATATCGATTTATGTTATTTCTTTCGATTATTCGACATCTACGCTTTTCGTTCCATATGATTGTATGATTACTATCTGTTCGTTAGGATTAAATTTTGGAAAATTACTTGCTGCATTCCGTAATTTTTGTCTCCTCAGAGCTTTGACTTTACTAAAGCACATAACATACAGAAGAGAAATCAAAAGAAAGAAAAATCTTATTTGAATAAAATATGCTATATTTTTATATAAGAGAAAAATAAAAAGTTTTCATGTTTTTACTTCATATAAAATAAATAATGTTTCGTAAATCTATTTCTTATTTCATTAATCTAAATTACTTCACTTAATTTAATACTTTACACACTTTTGTAAATAATTTATTTTACAAAATGAACTAACACTTTGCACGAAATATATCCTACATACTTCCAATTTGTAATAATTTTCAAGCATTCAGCAATAATTATTAAAAAATATTTTTAAGAGCATTTAGGAAAAACGAGTTATTTCCAAAAACGAAACATTTTAAAAATTTATGGGATTATTAATAAATTTTAAAAAATTTTTTAGTCATTCTTTCTTGTCTTATGTTCTTCTATTAATAAAAAATATATTCTATTTCATAATTTCTGTGTACTGCACACAAAAAAAACTTTTTAATAAGAAATGTTTGAGTTAAATGTATAAATGAAAAAATTCAGAATAAAATGATAGAATTTGTTTTTAATTTCCCCATTATTTGTAAAGTGATCAGAAAAATGAAAATAACAAACTTATTTTATTTTTTATTTATTACAAAAAATGAGACTACTATTTTAGCTCAAAAATATCATGCGTTTTCAAATTGAATTTCATTAAAGCATACATAAGCAGTTTCTAAAATAAATTCAAATTATAGACTTGAATTTATTATATAGGTTATTACATAAGTTTACTAATTCAGATTGAATACTTTGATTATTTAAATAAAATAGTTCATTATTGAAATTTATTCCTCGGTACCAACATAAGGTTTTCTTTAATGTTTAAAAAGTAGCTTCGCCTTGAATGTCTTTAGAGTTTGACAAGATGATTCAATGAAGAAGAAATGAAGATTCTTGGCAATTTAATTTAATTTGGGTTTTGAATTCTAGTGGGATTTTATGTACATGAGAATTTCCTTTTCATTTTTATTTCTCCGTTCTATATAATGTAAAATCATTATTTTAAATTAAATATGGACATTAATCTTAACAATGAAGATTGTAAATATTCCAAGATAGATATAGTGGAAACATTAGAGAGTTAAATTATAATTAAATAAAGAGTTAAATTATAATTTAAAATATATATAATTATATATATTGTTATGCAGCACACGGATGTCTCAGTAGAAGATGCCATTAAAACATTCTAATGCTGGAACCTAATATATTTTCAGAATTAGTAATCTTGTTGGGAAGTATTGTGAAATAGTGGTATTATCATTTGCGATTGATTAATTGTAGAGTTGTTGTGAACACAATACTGAGTATCTTATCGATTCTTATGCTGTAGCTTACAAATTCAAGGTATATTAAAAAGTAGTTCGTTTCTTAGAGTAATACTAGTTAAACTTAAAAAGTTCATGAAAAGCCTTGCCCTCCAGGGAATTTCCCTGGGCATGGAAACGATCAGGTGAATAGGCTTGCTAAAAGGGATCTCTCCCTCCACAATCCGACTCTTTTCCAACTCTGCTTAAAATAAAAGAATCATTTACAGTAAATTTAAAATAAAAGAGCCTTTTTGTAATGTGATGTAGCTATGAGCAAAAGGTGAAATGCCTTGCACAACAATAGTAGTAAAATCTTCAGTTCCATGTTTCGATCTGTTGGAGTTACCTGCTTTCATTAGATTTCATTAGTTTAATGCACATACATGTTTGTGGAAACATTTACATCTTATTGGACCCAAGGGTTTAGTTTAACCCCAATAAAATGCAAATTGGCCTGAAGGGGGCGTCTGGTTGATGACCACTTCAGGCATTGCGCATTTGTTTTGAAGTTTCTTGAAGACAATTCTATGGATGCTATTTTGATTCTTTTTATGCTCCACAATCACTTTAACTTCTCTTCAACTAATCGCAGTGAAGCCAAATACGGGAATAGGTTTAAGAACATGGTTATATTGCAATTTCATTACTAGAAACTTTTTCCAACACCTGTTTGCCTGAAAACTTTTAACGATACAAGAGGGGAAATCTATGACAATTTTATATTGAGGGGCACTCAATGAGCGTGCCAAATCGTGACCCAAAAGTAAATTAATCTTTTTAATCTAGAAATAGGAACCATGCAGAAGACCTCCATGTTTAACCAGTCATCCTTAAAAGCAAAAATTAATTTAAAGTTTATTGTGACCTCGATGTATTTTACGTCTCCAGCCGTAATTAACAAATACTACCTATCCTTCATTGGATCGGAATTTGAATTCACTACTTTCCAATACAATTACAATGCCTTAACCAACCATATCAAGCTGTCCTTTCTAGAACTTTAATAGTGGTATTTTTTATATGAGGTAATTCAAAGTGAATTTCTTTTATATTTTAGTAGAAGTATGGAAAACTGTATATTTATATTATCACAGCTTAAAAATTTAAATTTGAGTTTGATGCTTTCCCTGTCCTTAACGCGTTTTGTGTTACTTTTTTTGTTATTTTAGAAACCATTGATTCTAAAGACAGTTGATACATTGCATTTAAAAATATTTTATTCAGATCTCACACAAAATCTTGTTTATAATAAAGAAAAAAAACCCCACCCGTTTAAATTTTAAGTAAAAATCATCCATGAGCAAAAACCTATATACGGATGGCTTTTGCTTAAAAATAATGAAGATTGTAACTATTTCAAGATAGATACAATTGAAATATTAGATAATTAAATTATATATATAGTTAGGTAGTTCGCATATATCTCATCAGCAGATGCTATTATAACACGCTAGTGATGTAATTTATTTAATTGGAACTTTGTTTAAAATGACTTTTGAAATAGATAAATGATAATTAAAGTAGCAAGTGATTTCTAACGTTTTAGTATATTTAAGATATTTCAATGTAATAAAGTAAGATTATCTTTACGTAGAAAGTCAACAGTACTTAATAATCGAATAAGAGTATGTGCATTTTGAACATTCTCTCATAATTATTTATTTTCATAAAAATGGTTTTTTATAACTAATTCATAAAATTTTTCCAGCATAAATCTTTTTTTAAAATTAGTGTATATAATTTAATAATCTGGTAGATTTTCTACAAATTCCCATGTTTTTAAATGCTTATATGTTTATTTTTATTTTGAAAACCAAAACAGAAATATACTTCTAAATTATACAAAAATTTATTGAAGTAGCTGAAAACTGATTGAATTGAAGTAGCTGAAAATTGAATGAAGCTAAATTAATACCAAAAGGAATCAGCATTTATATGATAATCTCGTTCAGTACTAGATGTAGTCTTTTAATTCAGAATATAGTGATTAGAATAAAGAAAAAATTAGATCTTAGTAGAGGAAGCTAACTATATTGATTTCTTATGTCTTGTATTTTTACTTCCACTTTTCCGTTTAATTTAAACTTTATTAGAAACAAATCTTGAATGATTAATAGTCAAAAGATTAGTTGAAATTCCGGAATCTAGACACTTTATTTATGCTCTGCTACTTTCGTTGATTAATTTTAATGAATCTTCTTAATCCTTCTTTGCATAATGATGGAAATTTCCATCATAACCTATAATGCCCAAAAATTATATAAAAGAACAAGTTGATCGTGTTTGGATACCTTTTTAATGTCTATTGCATAAAAAGAAACATAGCTGTCAAAAATAAACATGAATTATATCATATATATTATTTGAACAGAAATTATATCAACTTGATTTATTTCACCAATAAAGAAAAAATCATGCAAAGAAGGGTTAAACGCTCAACATTTTCTGTTATAAGCTATCTTCAGTAACACAAATAAAATTGTTAACTTAGCGAATATTTTCATATGCTTAGAAGAACCTCCATATAAAGGTTAAATCATGAGTTTTAGGAACTAAAGAAATACTGAAGACTAATTTTTAAAATGAAACAAAAATATTTCAGGAAAAATTATTTAGATCTTTAAAAATATGTCTATTAACTAAGAGGAAAAATACAGTTTTTTCCTTTTAATATACATAATTTTTCATATAAAATATTAAAGCTCTAAAAAAAAGTAAAACGTTCGTCGAACTGCATAGAAGAATTCTTCGTTATCTCATTATAGCAATATGCCATTTCATTAAGAGACATTTCTTTAATTTTTCGCTTAATACTTAAAACTAATGTCTTTCAATAATTCTTAAAAACAAACTTTTATGTTTTTGATTGCATCAGCATTAGTAATGTATTTATTTTCATAGTTATCACTAAGCATAACACTCTGAGATTGTTTTAAGTATTTCTTTAACTGAAGCTAGTGTGTTTTCAAACCTTGTGTATGAATTTCAAAATAGATAAAATATTTATTTAATTGCTAGATATATATTGCAAAATACTGTTTGTTAACATGTATTTTGTTTCTAGAGGAATTAAAGTTTTATATAAATATACACTTCTAAAAATATATACGTTAAAATTAAAGTGATCAATATTTATAAGCTATCTTAAATAAAGTATTTTCGCAAATGATATACAAAATTTCAAAAAAAGAAAAAATCAAATCCATCTTATAATGTTTTATACTTGTAATAGATAAGTATAATTAATTTAGAAATAATGAAACTATTCATACTTTAAAGATTCATAGATTTACTTCCTTAGAAAATTTAAGAAATTATTTTCTTCTTTAACATCAAAAGTTTTGTTGATTAAATTTTTTTGAGTTCAATCATTTAAAAAAAAATACCCATTACAAATGAACTTCCAACAGAGAATTGAAATTTTACTGCACTTAAAACCATTAGATTATTCTTGTGAAAGTATCAGAAATTGTCACAATCCTCTCAAAATATTTATGATAAGTGAAGAGGCCTATTTATAATAAAATTACTTATAACTTTTGAAATATTAAGTTCTAAGTTATTTCCAACAATTTAAAACCTAATGATTATATATGTGATCAGTTTCTGGATTCCTAAAATGATTTGCAAGTATATGAATTTTTTAAACTTTAATTGGGCAAAGTGCAAAATGCAACCAGTTGGATTTATATTGTTTATTATCTCATAACATAATAAAATATAATATATTCCATATTGTCATTGTAGAAGCAAGTCAATTTCTTATTTTGAGTTTGAAAGTAAATTTTAATGCTATTTCGGAAGTTCAAGCTTTTTAATTATTAACGTTACATAAGATGAAACTGTTCTTTTAAGAAAATATCAATTTTAAGGTTTTAATGCATTATCAAATTGAAAAAATCTTAATGTAAAGATAATTATGTTGACTGAAAAAATTAAGGAAGTATACATGTAATTAAATAGATAATATATTGTAATACACTAACTATTATATTAGTTTATAACAATATTATAATAATTTGCTCATATTAAAATAATTTTTTACTTAAATTAATTAGCATTCTTATATTTTTCATCTTATATACAGAATAAATAAAAAGCACATGAAAATTTTATTTCGTTTAAGACGCATTCACAAATTCTCTTACTCAAATAGTGTGAAAATAAATATACCTCAATAAATCCATTAAATATTCTAATGAGGTAAGTATTCTTATCTTTGATTAAGTAATCAGATATTTTTTACATTAGATGAACAACAATTTTGTATTTACAAATATATATGCATTTGTAATATTGTTGTTCTTAACTGGATAAATAACGGGAAACTTATGATCACAGTACATTCAACTAGTGTTTGATAGCCTTGAGTACTTTCATCTCTTGATGCTCATGCATATTTCAATGTTTGAACCATCTTCTTGTAAAGTTTTAAAAACCCATCAAGCTAATGTAATAGGTCCTTATTCTTGTTAAGACAAGAATGTAATAAGATATGAATAAAATATAAAGCAATCATTTTTATTCTAAAAAGTTTTACAATTTTTCAATAAAAATAAGTTTAGACAACAGTTATTGCATGTAAACATTGTTTGAAAAGAATTTACTTAAATTTGAGGTATTTTCCAAGCAATATTAATTTTAATCAATAAATATTTATTAAAATGTTAATATCAAGAAATATAATAAAAATAACTTAAGAAAAATTTATGAAAAGTAATAACGCTTAATATTCTAAATTTTATTTCTCCATTCTTTGATTTGATGTATAAATTTTAAATATTTAATAGTACTCTAAAATTAAAGTTAAATATAAAATTTTCTAATGTCATTGATAATAAATTTGATAACTTAATGAAATAGATAGGTTAAGTGACATTTCCAGAGTCATTACAAAACTTAAGTAACCTTCCGTAACTATAACTTGCTCACATTAATTTTAATTTAAAAATTAGCTCTAATTTTTAAATATAAAATCAACAAACTTGAAAATGTTTTATTAAACAGCTTAGAAGCTTTTAAATTTTTTCTCAACCAAAATGTTGAGAAATTATTTTTAAATGAATATTAAAAGTACATCAATATAATGGTGATAGGAAACAAATTTTTAGAACATAATTATTATAATTCCAAAAATATTAGAATTGAAAGTTAATTTGAACTATCTTGAATGTAAGGGAAAATTTTTAATAAAATATTTCACATTCATTACAGTTTATGTCAGTTTAGTCATATTTATTTGAGTTGTTTTCACATGAAAAAAATTATAAATATATCTGTCTTAAAATTACTTTTTTAAAGGGATTGTTATATTATATATAAAAACATTTTTTTCTTGTGAGTCTTAATCTTATCTTTTATAGAATTGCAGAATTAAAATCTCTTTCGAAGTGGCTGATGTATTCAAAACAGTAGAAGAATTATATTTCATTTCTTACATTTTTAGAAAAAGAACATGCATATAATTAATTATCTTAAATCTATAAATTTAATGTAGTTTTTGAATCAAATAATTACTAATTTTTGTACTATATATATAAATAAACTTTAGATTTATTAAATAATTATTTTGGTCACACGCTCCAAGGTAGAAATAAATATATATGTTGGTAATTATATATATATATATATATATATATA
>JAPDSC010098886.1:13480-26420 GCA_026290005.1 Latrodectus geometricus | reverse complement strand
ATATATATATATATATATATATATGGTTGATATTATTTTCAATGGTGTCAAAATTATTTTCATGTAAAATATATAATAACAATTTCATGCAAAATATAAGTAGAATGCATCTAAAACACATAGTTTAGTTAATTAACAAAGTAAGGATATTTCCTAGAAAATATTCTATATTACATTTATCATAACTAATTATATTTATAAGGATTCCATTATTCCATTAATTATTTTTTCAAAATTACAAAAATTGTTTGCACTTATGTCACTTCAAATGAAATTTTTTTTAAAATAATGTTTTGTTTTATAAAAAGTTTTTCAAGAAACCATTCTAATGCTAAATAATTATTATAAAAGATAGCGAGATATTTCTAGTTTTTTTTTAAAGTTTATCGAAAAAGAAATATGAAGCATTAAATAAAAGAATTAAATAAAAAAGTAAAATAATTTTTTTGAACTTCAAATAAAATGTGCGTGATTAAAAAAAATCATCTCTTTGGTTGCAATTCTTTTTTCTTATTCAATCTGCATTAAGAAAGAAAATAATTTTTTCTTTACATTCTTAATTCTGATTTCAAAAAATATTCAAAAGATAAAAATCTTTTTCCTTATTTATGAAGAGTGCTTAAAAATATTTATTAAGACATATAAGTTTCTGTGTGAATGGGATTTTAAAAGATATGTCACTAATTAAAAGAAGTAATTTATTAGATAAAAATAAAATTTAATGTTTTGAAGAAATAAAAAGGCTAAAAACTGAGAGTATTTTTATAATTTCTTAAAAAGAGTTAAAGAATACTTTTGTGATAGACGTTTTACATGGTTTGTTGATTAGCACGAAAAAATCTCGAATTAATAATTTACATTGGAATATCAAGAATAAAATTATATTTTAGCAACTAACTGAAGGATGTGTTATAGAAAATCACGATTTTCTTACTTAATATATAGTTCACATGTGAAAATTTTCAGTGCAAAATAAGTTCTTGTTATTCTTTATGCTTTGTAAAGAATATAGTCATTCCTAGTTGAGATTTTGTGCACAGAAAAATTATTTTGCAAACTATAAGCTAAAATTCAATAAATTGAAATACTATAACATTATATTAAGAATAAAATGGATGCTATGAACATTTTATTAATATATGATTTGTAAAAATGATTTATGTTTATGTTGATGAAGGCTTTTTATTATGTGATATTTGATTCACTCGTGTGTATTCGATAATAAAATATTGCATTTATACTTCCAACTTATGTTTGTAACTTTCTGTATTGATTTGTAATTTTTAATTTGTATAAATTTCAAAATTGGAAGAATTGGATTTTTAATTATTTTTCTTCATTAAAATATAGTAAACATAGCAAATGTTCTCTCCGGTTTATTAAATTTGAAAATTTTTGTTTTTCAAATATTATTTTCTATATATTTATAAAATAAAATTAGTGAAAACACTTTTTGGCCATTTGTACAACGAGATTTTCAGTTATTGCAATCATTGTAAGAGTATCATTGAATTTTATTAAAAGGAAAAATGATAACAGGACTAATTTTATAGTAAAACTAAATGTTTATAGATGCAATGAAAATATGCAAATACATCTGCTAAATATATTTAAGAGAAAAGCAATGCAAATGTTTAAAAAAATAATAAGAACATAATCAATTTTAATAAAACATAAATTTCTGATAAATCATAGTACTTTTTTGCAAGAAATACTAAACATTAATAAAATAATACAAAGATATATTTTATAAGTAAAGAATTCATAAATTTAAATTTTAAAATCTAAGGACTTGAAGTACAAATTAAATTTGGATGCAAGATGAATTGTTGCAGAGATAAAATTAGTGGGATAAGCAATAACTTTTATTTAATGAGAAATTATTTTCTGCTTATTTGAGTTTAAGAGCTTTCCTAAAATATGTAAGTTAAATCAACAGCATAAAATTTTTGTCATTTTAGAAGGCTTAATTGAAATATAAGTTAAATATTTGAGGATCTATACAAAAGTCTTAAACTTAAGAAAAGATTTAAGACATTTATAAAATTAATCTCCTAAATGTTTCACAAAATTTGATCCAAGAAAGTTAATAGAATCTCTCTCTCTCTCTCTCTATCTATCTATCTATCTATCTATCTATATATATATATATATCTATATATATATATATATATATATATATATATATATATATATATATATTATAAAATTAGTAATTGCTTAATTTAAATGATATTTCATAAATTTTGATAATAACCTTGCGTATAAATTTTGAAAAAATCATCACACTAATTAGGAAATGTTTAATATCCGAAAGTAATCACTATCAATAATTTCTCATTGTAAAGTATATCAAATAGACTTGACATTCATTTACTTTGTCACATTCAAATAACCAATCTCCAAAAAAGAATAACAGCTTCCTTTAAACAAGACACGAGAAATAATTTCATTAATTTTATTTATACATTTGTAGTTGGATTTTTGATAATAATTGTTTTTTTTTTGTTGAGAATAATTTAAACTTCATAAGTTATTAATTTTCTAATATAGCTCTTTTCTTTCCTTAGTTTTTATTTGTGGCAATATTTATAAAAGAATAAACGAATATTGACGTTAAAATTAAGTCAATACTTGATTTTGGAAAATGATTCGATATTGCGGCATGGAAAAGCACTCTCTCATGCAATATTTATTGTTCTTTATGCTATAAAAATTTATTACGTATTAGTTATTCAGATAGAATTTAAATGTAAGAGTCACATCCTTTAAGATGTAAGATGATGTGTTTTCTGTAAGAAAAATTTACTAATAATTTTAATAACATATAAAAACTCGAATTATTTTAGTTGCATTACAAAGTTAACATAACAATCACAGATCATTTTTCATTGTATCCTTCATTCATATTTAAAATGTGAAAGCAATTAAATAATCTGGCTTTTTGTCATGGGTTTAAAGATTGTAATAATGAATTGATTATTGATAGAAAAATCGCGTAATTCAAAAGCAAGCTATTATTACTTGATTGGTTAAATGTTTGCCTAATTTAAATTGGATTTAGAAGCATGATTTTTAAAGTAATTTGTTAGAAATTTGATTAAGTTAAAAAATGTAAATGATTTTTATATAATGATAATAATATGCTTAATGAGCTAAAATTTTAAAATGCTCTAAAGTTCTGAAAAAGTAGTATACAATAAGAACATTAAAACAACTCTAGCACTACAATTTTTTTAATTATCACTTTGAAATTAGTTCTACTGTTCAAAGGATGCTCTCAGCTAAAAAAAACAAACAAACTTATATCTATTACAATTTTAATTACATAAAAAATGCCAGATTGATAGCATTAATATTATTTAACTCACAAGTAAAAAACTAAATTAAATTTAAACATGAATATATTAATTGAAGCTACAAATTGCATTCAAGTTTTATGTTTATTTTAATTAGAGGTCACCTTCATTGTCATAATTGGTTTCATAATCACTAGTTTCATAATAATAATAAGTTTTGTTACAATATCATACAATAGTGTAGCATTAGATGATTCCACATAATTATAAAATGAATATTACTGATTGTATTATTTTATAATTAATTATCCAATTACTTTTCCTTAGAATATTATTAATTAAATATAAATCAATCCAATTATATATTTTTATTTTATATTACTATAGTTAGAAAAAAGAATAATCATGTAAACAAAGTTAAAGCATCAATAATGAATATAAGACTATTTACATTTATTTTCTAATTTTTACGTTAAAAAAACACGGAGTATTTGACAAAAGATCCTTAACAGAAATATCCGTTTACGATGCTCTGTTGCAGAACGACTTTTTTTTGTGAAAATAAAAATGGTTTTAATGTAAAAGTAAAAGGATGGAAATAGAGGAAAAAATACCGAAATCCTTTTAGATTCCATTTCCAATCTTTCGATATCCCCGTTATTTTATACCATAAAAAATCCACTTGTTTATCTCTAAAACATTTTTTACGTCCTTTCAAATCATGAGAATAAAAGTATTTTAAGTTTATGTTTCCAGAAGAAGAATTTAGTTCATTTTCTTATATAAATATTAAATTGATTCGACTTTTTATTCGAACTTTAATTTTAATTGATTGGAACAAATTATAAAGACAATTTAAATTAATTTTAGCTCGATAAACAATTTACCTATTCCTACATTTTGAGTATTAATACATAAATTCCCTTTGTTAATATACAAACTTCAAAACTATTTAAATAAAGGATGTATATTATTGTTTTTCAACCACTGAATTAAATACATGAAAATTAATACAGAAAGGATAAAATATTTTTATAATATCATCGGACCTAAAGTGTATTTTTATTATCAGAAAAAAAATTTTAATAAATAAAAAACACGATTTTTAAAAATATATTTTCATTGTTTTATAAGGAACATAATTAAAAGTTTATTTTAGGATGCTAATATTTTCGGTTCATTTATTGTGATATAAAATACTCGTAGAACATATTTCTCCTGTTCACATATTCAGCACTTTTCTTATAAATAGGGCCAACTTTTGTAGCTCATCAAACTGCAGCTCAATTTTTAATCAATGTATTTATCGCTATTGTATTTTCGATTATGTACACTTAACTAAATCCGTTAGGTATTTTTAAAAATATATTAACGTGAAGATTCAGCAGCAATTCGATGTAATAAGTCCTTGGGATAATAGAAGTCACAAAAGTACAAGGAAAACGATATTTTCTATGTTGCGACATCTACCATGGTTTGGTATTCTGAAAAGTTATTTGCCTGAAGAAAGTTCAGACTTGAATCCTATAGAATACCTCAGAGATAAATTTGATCGCCAAACTAAGGGCGATCATCATAATATATCACTATAAAATTAGTGAAAAAAATTACATGCTTTTCCAGGTCAAGCAAAACTTAATACAAACGTTAAAATACTTATTGAAAGCATGTTCTAGAGAGTTAAGGGTGAATTTTCCTAACGTGGAGGATCTATCAACCTTTGAATATTAAATCGTCTTTATATCTTTAATCACAGGTATCCGAATATTTATGGATAGATAGCAAACGTCCGAGCATAAATTAATGCTTTTATATAATGAAATATATCTCAATAGCATAAGGTAAGGTAATTAATAGCATAATTTTTCTATTGACTGTGATTTATTTACGTAAATAATTCAGATAAATTTAAAAAAATTAAATATTATCAACAAATATTTCTTATTTGAAATACATTTATTACAAAATAAACACATAAACCGACAGAATAAACACATATATTCGAGTTTAACTGACTTTTTTCGTTATATTAAACATATGACGAAGACATGAAAAATTTTCGGAATATTTTGAATAATGATTCTATTTCAATTGAAATTGTTTTGATTATTTATGTAAATATTCATGATATAACAAATAAGAGATATAAAGTAATTTTTATAATGTTAATGGGGTGTTTTTAAAAACATGGTATATAAAATTAGGTAGGATAATTCGACAGACTTCGCTCATAAAAATGCAATAAACAATAATATGCTTCCATAATTTTTTCATTTCCTATTATTGGGAGTTAAGTCTGGCTCTGAGTCAGTTTTTTGCATTCTTCAATGTAAGAAATTTATAATTAGAATATATATTATTGTTTGCTAAAAGTTTAGTCATATCTCCTTTTTATCTCCTTAATACTTTATTAAATTATCTAATTAAAGTAAAAAAAGAATTATTGTTCCGAAAATTACATATATCATATCAAATTTAAAATATTATTCATTCATAGTAGTTTAAATATCATAAATATTTACCATTTGTGTAATTATTCATATCAGTTTTTAAAAATTTGTAGTATATTTAGATAATTTTCGTTCTTTTAAAAGAAACATTTCTTTAATTAGTACCCTTATATTTGTGATTTATTTGATTTTATCCCATAAAGTTTTTCACTAGATTGATGAAATGCTCAGATCAGCATATTTAAAACATTTTACAAGTTTTTTATCCCATGGGTTATTTTATGATGCCATTTTTAAAGCAACAAAAAATGGGTAATATTTGACGCTTACAGAAAACAATATTTTTCGGAAAGTTTGAAGAAATGAATTGTTTGACCTTTGTAAAAATAGAATTTAGAGCAGCTTTTTGAAAGATTTAGTTACATATTTTCAACATATCTCTCAAATCGAAAATATTTTCGAAAAATATAGACGAATTCATGTTTGATACTTCTTGAACAGAATACGAAAAAAATCAAGGAACTGTATATAAGAAAGAATAAAATGTGGGGAATTTTTATTACCTGTGTGTTGATTAAATTTAAGTCGTTTGAAATATGAGAAAATTCTAGAAATTTCCTGTTAGTGAAACAAACGTAACGATACATGATTTTTGGGGAAACGACTTACAAACTCTTATCCTACGATTTCCTGCGAAATTTCTTTCTTCAAGGTAGAAATGTATTTGATATTTCTAAATAACTATTAAATATCCATGTATTGGGAAACTTAGTAGTACATAAATATAAGATTTTAATTTTAGTTGAAAATTTTATTTTTGAATTTAAAGAACATCAGACAAAATAAACAACACAAAATAATAAATCTTTCAAACGGTACATTAAAATTTAACTCTGCAAATGTCAATTTGCCTTTTTAATTGTGTAAAAAATGTGTTTTATAATAAATTAAAAAATAATTATAATTGTATTCTTAAATAAATTAGATCATATTTACTGTAGATTATTAAAAGAAACACTCCATAGTTATAAAATATCATATACTCAAAAGCAGATAGAAAGAACAAAACGTGATAAGTGCAAAACGATTATTTTAATTATGTTACACATATTCAATGATATCTCTAAAATAAATAAATTTTGAGTGTTTTGAATTCATTAATATTACATGAAATAAATTTAACACATTGCTTTTTCCTTATATTGAAGAATATTTTGTGGTTTAAAAAATTTAAGCAATATCAAACTCTTAATATGTAGTAAAAATAATTAGGCATGAAATTTTTATTTTACTCTTTCAAATTCTTTTTGATCATGGTATTTTATATCATAATGGGTAGTAAATTTTTAAAGTTATTAAATGTGTTTTACAAAATTCAACTTACTGACAGATAAATGAGAAATAAATATTGTGTTTGTAATATATTATCATAATATTAATTTTGAGTAAAATTAAATTATAAAAATTCTATGTGTACTGAAGAAACATTTGAAAATTAAAAATATTATGAAATCAATTATTATAATTGAATCAATATCATAAAAATGCTATTAAAAGCTTCTGTTAAACAATCATAAATATCAATATAATCCTTTTACATTACTCTTTTTAAAGTTCCACTCTTTTAAATTTTTAATTTAGAAAATTCTATGTAGTCTAAATGAAAATTAATTATTGTAATCTTCATCATTAAATAACTTAATTGGGTTGGAACTTAAAAAGATTTAAGTTTATTTTGAGATGTCAAAATAAATTTATTCATCATTTATTTTATAATGCATAAAAAAGTTTATACAATAATATAATTTATTATATATAACATGAATTAAAATATACAGTAAAATAATATATTTGAATTAAATGTTTTTATAATGAAATGTCATAATTCATTGAAGTCTCTAATACTATGTATTTTTAATAAATATTATACTGTCTGTGTAATATTTATAAAAACAATAATACTTACTAAAATAATTTTTATATTCTCTATGAACTAATATATATTTTTTACCTTTTTAGAAATTTTTATAGAGGGGCTGTTGAACAGCTGCGTTATTGGCACGCTTTGTCCAAGGGTTCTTCGTCAATGGCCAAATTAATTTACTTCCCTGGCCGGCTTACTCTCCGGATCTTTCACCGATAGAAAACATGTGGTCCATAATTACTCAATGATTGACCCAGATTATATTCCCAGTTGTCACACCAGATCAAATTTGACAACGTGTGGTATCTGCTTGGTGTGTTGTACCCCAAGAATACATCCAAAGTCTCTGAATCTATGCCAAGGCGAGTGGTAGCGTTTATCTTCAACAATTGCGGCTACTTTAGATACTGATTTTGGCAGGCATCACACTTCTCAGAATTCTGTAAATTTAATCACTTGATACTTAATCAACATATTGTCTACGAAATAAATTTTATTGTGATATCTTTTGTGTTTCTTGCTAATGTAATTTGGTTGTCCAAAAGAGTATATTATAAATTAATATTATTTTAGAATTCCTTTTTATTAGTTCAGTTGCATGGGCATTAATAAAAAGTTTAACTTTCACTTTTGTTTTATTAGCATCCTCCTAAAACATCGAGATGTTTTAGGCAGAAGTGATATAATACTACTTCTGCCTCAAAAATGACAACATAATCAGCATTGCCATACTATTCTATAATTGTTGCAGTGATTCTACCTATTGAATTCTACTGAAGAGTATAGAACTAGAATGTAAGAATAAAAATAAATAGCAATGATACCTTCCTGACTCCAGTATTAATTTTAAAAGCATCAGAAATAATTTTTCTGGACAACAGAAGTTACAAGACTTTTTAGGGAAACATAATTGTTTAGCGTTTTTGACTGAACTCAAATAAATGTCATTTCATTCCAATTGATTTTCTCAGAAAATAATTCAAAATCATTATTATATCCTTAAAAATTTTCAAACGTATTTCATGCCATGTAGATTTGTTTTTGTTAACAATAAGAAGAGTTAATGAATCCCTTACCTAAATTTAACTGCAATATTTAACTGTAAATTTCTGCTAAATTAATGAAAGAATTAAATTTAAGGCATTTCAAATTGTTAAAATATTTAATTTACTGAAACTCAGAAATTCAATGAGGTTTAGGAGCTCTATAATTTAATTTTGTCATTTCATCAAATCAGTAAAAATTAAATCACCTTATTGTAGATATTGTTTGAAACAAATTTATACTTTATTTAATACAAATACTAAAAATGCACAAATATCAAAATTACAAATTTTCATTGAGAATTGTTGAAAAATATAGCAATAAAATAAACTTTTACATATACTAAGCGAAAATATTAATTTAATTATAAAGTGATATTCAGTAAATGCTACAGAAAATCAAAATATAGAAAGTCAAATATGAAAATTTTTAAGAAAAGAATTTATCGTATACAATCTTTGATTGAAACAATATCTCAGAACGAAAAATATTGTTTCAAAGTTATTTTCTTTAAAGAGATATTGTTGAAAGATAATTTCTAGTAATTTAATTGGAAAAAGACAGATTTTTTTTATTGTCTAATAAGGAATTTTAGGATTAAATATTAATGAAATTTGGATTACATTTATTCAGTTCTTTAAAATTTATAATAGAAGTCACAAAAGTAAAAAAAAAAAAAAAAAAAAAAAAAAAATTAATATTATAAACTGAAATTTAATTTGTTTCAACTACTAAAAACTAAAGTTTAAGCTAATTTGTCATTTTTTTTGTTTTAAACTGATTTATAAGCTCAAGTTGTCATTTAAAATTTCTTAATTGTCATTTTACATTTTTGTTAAACAATCTGCACATTTGTGGGTTTTAAAAAACAAAGAATTTTGTATTTTGTAGATCCCCTTGGTTTTTATTCAAATATTTTAAATACCTTTGCACTGTACATTAAAAAAAATATTTGGTAGACTAGTTTGTTAAATCTTCAAGAGTTTATAAATAAATGAGGTTAATTTATATTCCAATATTTTTCCTAATGTCTTTCTGAATGCGTTTAAGCTCAAGTTACTCGAAATAGCATAGAATCATATCCAGTTCCTTTAAACGTGTCTCTCACAAATAAATGACAATTCCTAAGCAAAACTGGTGCATTATTTTTTTGAAAAAAAAAATGTTATCTATTTTGAGCTATCATAAACAATTTAAAGCATTGCATGACCTTCCAGTATCAGGAAAATGCAAAGTTATTCTCCAGTTCAGTTTCTATGTAAATAGCCTATTGATAATAACAACATTTGTTGATAATTCAATAACATTTGGTTCCTTGACTGTGTAGAAAACTGATTGCTTTAAAAGATTTACATCATAATCAACTCAAACTGCTTATATATTTTAAAGCAAAGACCATTCACTACCAATAATGGCATTTTTAAGATTATTAATGTCCCCTTGCCAACTGAGACGTTGTTTTGTGATTTAAAAAGATGTACTTTGATTGGTCCTATGATACACTAAACGAAAATACTAATCAATCTTAAATCAAACTATACTACTCTCCACAAATATGATTTATGCTGCTAATTTTACAGAGTAAGAATGATTTTTTTGGGTTCCATATTCTTATAATTTACACTTGGAGCTTCATTTAATAGTGTAGGAAAATCTAATCAAAGATTGTTACATGAAAATTTATTCATTTCTTAAATTTTTAACTGATAGAGAATAGGGATATGAATTTTTTATTTTACTTTTATATTAAACTATTCTTAAGGGTTTATTTATCAAAAATTTATGTAAAGTTTATGTCATCTGTATTCTAAAATATATAATAGAGTAGAGTTTCAAAAATCAAAAGTGTAATTTTTTTGGAACTCCCATATATTATATATTTCAGAATATATATTTTTAAAATATTTTTAGAATGAATTTAGAATATAGATATCATTTAAAATAATGATATTTGCATAAAAAATATAGAAAAAATGAATTAAAGAAAACTAAAAATAGTAAATAAAAGCTAAAGTTAAAATGTAAATGAAAAGTTAAATTGAACGCTTTTTTTATTGAAGTAATAGAAATAATTCTTTCAAAATTCATTCCACTTATAATTTTATTAGATATGTCAAATATATTTTAGTGATTCAAAGAATAAGTATGGATTGTTTTAATGGAATATGTAAATGAAAATAATAGCAAATAGAAGAAAAACTTAACTCTTTATGAGCTTTTATTTCTTTTTATTGAACTGTAATTTTAATTTCTTTAATTCTAAGATCGCTTTTGTACACTTGTAAAAAATTACAGAATTCACTAATCTAACTTCTATTACCAAAATACGTACCAAATACGCATCTGATTTATCCTAGTTTCATAAGTAATAGAAACTTTTTTTTGTAAAACAATTCAAAATTCAAATTTGAGCTAACATATTCAAATTAAATAAACTTCAAAAAGATGCACCAAACAGTTTTTTTAAATGAGTGGGAAAAATTAACTAGAAGAGTTTGATGAAATAAAGTTTTATTTCACTTTTGATGGTAATATTTATAAAAACTTTAATGTGCGAGAGCTTTCAAACATTGAAAAAATACGATATTTTTTTACTTACTCTTTTCTTTTACAAAGTACAATGTTTTAAAATTGGAAAAATAATGAGAAAATGTTGTTTATACACAGTTTTTATTTGATTAAGGTGAAAATAAAAGTTTGGCAGTTGAAAATCGGAAATCGTGTTTATGGTCTTTTTGCTATAACAGCCAATTTTCGAAGTTTTTTTCATCAATTTCATTTAGATATATTTGATGATAAAGATGCATCTCACAGGGAGGCTCATCGTCAAAAATTTCGATAAAATCATAAAAATGTTCAAAGTTGACCATCATGTTAGCAGTCCATAAGCAAAAAAGCAGAAAGAAAACAAATTGAAATCATTTGCATAAAGCAAACCAAAATCATGTAAACAAGACCTTTAAGTTCACGTAAAAATAATGGATTTCCTTTTCCCCAAAATAAGATAACAATTCTTATATCCTTTTTTTTTGTTTTTAAATTATATTTAAGCAATAAATGCATAGTATTTTCAATGCAAGTATACAAGTATATAAGAAATGAAAACATTCTCTCCCGCATAATATTTTATTAAATTATGTATAGTCGTATATGACTTGGGGTACATATCCAACGTTGTTCAAAAATTATCTCATCTTATTTCCCCATTTTCTTGAACATTTTAATTGGGTAATTTCTTTACATTTAAAATAAATGCATTTTTTATGTATTCATTGCTTTAAATTTGTTGGCCATTAACACATATTTTTGTAGCAGTAACTACACACCACAATATGCGCTCTAACTATCCATTAAAAACACAACCTTTTCAGAGAAGCTTTGCTAATTTTTATGCAATAATATTTTCATGAGTTAAATGTTACGCATCATTTTACTGAACTTCGATCACATTTGTTTCTTAAAAAATATAAGTATACTCCAAAATTCATTCAAAATATCTTGGAATTAACATTTATCAGTACAACATCTATTTCTTAAGTCATTTTCTCAGTAATTTTACTTTAAAATTTATATTAGAAAAATTAAAATAATATTTAATAAGTTAGATAAGTTAGAATTAAATTAGAAAAATTAAAATAATCATTTTAACTAATATTTAATTGAATTTCACAAGTAATCTTTTTTCATCAAAAAAAGCCATAAAAGGGAAATAAAGTGAAAATTAGGATGCATGCAAAAAAAAAAAATTACGTGCGAAAAAATATTTACTCAGTCTGCCGGTTAAACCTAATTGTCTCTCTGGGAATTCATAGATTGCTTTGTTCTAAAACAATGTCTTGCTTTTACATTTAATCGAATTGCAGCCAAAATATTCAAAATCGTTTTAGACATATGAGAATAAATGAGAAACATTTGATTACAAATTATATCCTGACATTTGGGAAGAAAGAAATTCAAAGAATTGTTATAAAAAAGAAATAGAATATAATTTATACTTAATCTCATAACATCTAAGATTTTTTTTCTTTAAATTTTTCTTTCATTGGTATTAATTTAAATATTTGACATTGCTTTATAAGTACAATTTGTGTTTAAAATGCAAAACACACATTCCAATATATCTATTTATCAATTTAAAAACTAATGCAATAAAAGTACTAAATTTAAATAAATTTATGATGTGTATTATGTAATAAAATGAAAAGAATATATATATATATATA
>JAPDSC010098885.1:0-15087 GCA_026290005.1 Latrodectus geometricus | reverse complement strand
AGTAGCAACACTTTTTTCAGAATACAATAGACTTACAGAAATCATATTATGCACTTCCGCAACAACTTCAACTGAAATAAATGGTCACCTGAATAGAGATTATAATTCTGATATCTCTTCTCTGAAGCTCTATTCTCAGAAGTTTCTTATACCTTCTCATTTTAACTTGTAATTTCCCTGATAATTTGCATTGCTTTTTCACCATTTTCTCTATTTAGATAAAACAAACTCACTAGTTTTCCTTCTTATTTCATTGTAGGAATCATCTTTAATTTATGTAAACGTAGGCACAGTTGAACAATTGAATTTTGTCTTTCTATGCTGCGTTTTAAAATTTTTAAAAATAATTCTTTGCACACAATTTTCTATGTTATAAGCTAGTACTGTATAATCGTGTGATTTCTACATATTGTGTCAAAGCTTTTCCTCTTTGTATTCTTAATAGACTTTTCTAATGCATATTTCTACAAATTATTTATGCCATTAAATTATTATACATTACTTTTTCTCTTTCTTGAGCTTGTCAGATATATACATTAACTTATGCTTGTAAAATTTGAAACACCATGACGGATTAATCAGATTTAGAGGAAATAAGTAAACGATTTTCTTGCATTATTTCATTGATTTAATCAGTTGAGTTAAGTGATTACAATTTCTATGCAATAAACATTATGAGTTCCAAATGACTGATGTTTCCAGCTGGCACCACTAGCACAGCAGTGCTACCAAATGACGTGTAATGGTCGGAAACACATTTTGAATGCCTGTCTGCAAAAAATAATTCCATATTAATTGTCTGTGCATCAAAAGTTTATCTGTTGAAATTACAAAGAAAAGATTATGATAAAGCTGATAACCAAAGAAATTGCACTCATAATAGATGAATAAAAAGGCCAAGAAAAATGTTATGTAAGTTCCGCTGAAATGTATTCACGAACATACCTTGCAATATATGGATGGACTTTGTATTCTTGTAAAATACCTCTCGGATTGTCCTAAAGAAAAGTAATGACTTCAAACTTCAACACTGCCCTAGTGTACTAACTCAATTTAAGGTTACCAAAAATCCATCACAGTTAGGATTATCCATGATAAGCAGCCACACTATAGAAATAATTTCTTAGTATTTGTCCACTACGATTCTTGATAATATAATCTAGAGCATCTTACTTTATTGTGGTCATGACTACCAGAAATCAAAACATATTCGTTAGAAAAATAATCCTAATATGCAAGCTACGTTTTACATTCAATCCTCCAATGTAAATTCAGCAATCGGTATTTTTGGAAGTATAAGGGAGATATTGCCCATAGTCCCCTCTGCAGAGGAATTGGACAAACTGATAAAAAAATATAACGATACAGTTATAGAAGTATACAATTTTGCTATTTATTACATAGCTAAGCGGTCTCTCAATGTCAAGTGAATTGACATACTTTGATGTATCAGAGCGTAGTTGCTATGTTGCACGTGAATTACTGCAGAAAAAACTTATCAATGAAAAATGTTGAATATCCACCATTCTAATTCCGCAAAGGTTGAAATTTTGGATTTTTTTGGAACAAAAGATATAGTTGCCAAGTTTTAAAACTTTCAGATATTTACAGACTACTTTCACAGGTTTATGAAACTTTTCATTTGTTTGGTTTTTCATCAGTACAAAAATACTGCTCGGTACACGCTTAACTCCTACATCGTAATGCATTTTTATGAATATGGTCTAATATAGACTATTCACATGCTATAAAAATTTAGTTGATTAACTAATTAACAGGAAAAGCATGAAATATGAATTTATTCACATATGAGTAGTATTCTAAAGGAAACTTGTGTATCGGCTTATGTATACTTTGAAGAAAAATTTGCTTTCAACAAAATGGACCAATATTCAAAGAACAGTGTGTTTTTCATTCAGTATGTTTTGCAATTGTAATCAGAAATTTGCCAAAACTTTCACGAAGAGGTGAATTGAATGTCATGTGATACATGATAACTTTTTCGGCCATTATTTTTTCTTCTTTTGCCAGAATGATGAATTCTGATTGCTATTTCATCTTCTTGTAAACAAGGTTATTTCCTGATGCCTATTATAAATATTGGATTTAAGACTCAGGTTTACATAACAATGAAAATCCTCCATATCAAACAAGAAGTATTCTTAATATCCTTAGAGCTCCTATGGTAACCTGTAATCTAATAAAGCTTAATAAATCACTTTGACAACGGAAATGTGCTTTGCTTGCTTGTAGCCTTTATTTATAAAAATTAGACCCTTCTCGACAAAGCAACATTAACGATTAAGTCCACAGAGATTAACTACGAACTATAAAACAGCTTAAAACAATGGTAGCAACGGTGATAAGGTCATTCGAGCTGAATAATCATTTCATTATTCACTCAGATTGGCAAACACTTTGAGAAACTTATCCTTCAATTTTTCTCATGAGTAAATTATGAAAATCAAAATTAAAATTATTTTCCTGTTCAAAAATTGTTCGATATTTTCATTTTATACATTATTGTGCACTTAAGTATCTTGTGCAAATTTGTATAAATAAAAACTTATTATGCAGATAAAATTATGTGATGATGTTTCTTTTAAACATGTGATCATTTTTACTAACATTGTTACTGTATTAAATGATTTATTTAAGCAATTTATTTCATGATGTTTTTATACTGTTAAAATTTAAACAACTTCAAATATGCTTATTCTTAAAATATGATATTTTGTAATTTTAACAAAATTGTTATAAAGTGTAAAGCACTTGATTAGTAATTATATTTTGTTTTCACAGGTATTAATAAAAAAACATATTTTGTTTTGTAAAGTATTATCTGATTATTTTGTTTTAGCTTGTGGTTATGATAATTTTTTTTTATTTCCCCATCTACTTGAAATTCATATTTACATTTTTTCTCGACACTTACTTAAGATAAAAGTACTTTTGAATAAATAAAATTACAAATGATTAAGTAAATATCATAAATAAGTGGGTGCATTTGTTAATAAGTAGCTGTATTTTATTATAAGAAGGGGGCTTGAGTACACGTCTTATGATAAAATACTATCCAAGCTCCCCATCCGATAAATGGGAGTGAAGAAGATAGAAACATTATATATATTTATTTTTGTTCACTTGTAGTTGAGATCCAATTCAGGACCTTTCATTCTGAAGCCCATTGCCTTAATAATTGGCCAATGTGAGTCCAATATCCACATTCTTTTAAAAACATTATTTTTTTATATCATTTATTTAGAATCATATTGCAACATTCGTTCATTTAGTCACTTCTGTTAATTACCACTACATTATACCCTTCTTATGCTTATATATTACTCGAATAAACTTAAACTTATGTAAAAAAAATTATGAGTCTCTCTTTTCTCTTAATCTATTTTCTGTCGTGAATTTAATTTAAAATATTTAAATAGGAATGAAGATTGTTACATCCTTTCGATTCGAATTTGATAAGAAAGTATGTTCTTAGAAAATTAATAAGAGATTTGAAATACAATTAATGGGAAAAAAGTCTTCGAAATGTTTCCTTCTTAAGCTGTGAGGAAGTAGAGGAACGTTTTTAAAAAAATAGAAACTTCCAAATGCTTATTTCTAAAGAAGATTTTTATTTTTCATTTGGGAAAGTGACTGCTAATTATTTTCCTGGTTTTACGATGAGCGAGAATCTATTGACGCAAAACAAATTTCTAACATTTTTTCCAGAAGTTAGAATAATTTATATTTCTAAATCAACGACTCTTTGAAGTATATCAAATGCAATAAAAATGGGAAATGTTTTTATAGGATTTCGGAGGAGTACAAATTTTTTTCCAATCACAATTTTTCATTTCTCATTCAGTTTGTTTAAGGAAAAGAATAAATTTCAATTAGAATTTACTACTTAAATTTAAAAAATGAAATTTATTTTGATTATTTTTTATAGGTATTCGATATTATACTTTATTTTGCTTGTAAATTCAAAATAATATTAATCAAAACCATACAGCGTTTTAATTCAAACTATATATTAAATTTTACTAATCTTTCTTTAAAAACTATTATTTAGGTATTTTTATAAATAAATATATATTAATTTTTCTTGCTGATTTTTATTTATAAAAATAAAATAATTTATATTTTATGCATCATATTTTTGTGTTTAAATAGTGCATCAACTAATAAATTCACTGTTTCATATAGACTTTGCTTAGCGTAAATAAGAATAAAAAACCATAAATAAAATAAATACGTGGAGTATAATAAAATATTATATATAATATTATATATAACTGCAATTACGGTAAGTATGACTTATTTTAAAACTAAACAACTAAGCTTTTCTTATAAACAGTAAATAAAATTTTCCAATAATAGAGTGCTATGATGTTAATTATGATGCCCTTTAAAAGATGTTTTTTTTAATTATACTATTCAATTAACTATCCGGAACATATAATCTAAACAAAGTTTTAATCTTCTTATATGATATAAGAAAATTTTAGAAAAAACATTCAGCGTAGGTGTTTTATGCACTTTAGAAAGCTATTCTTTATTTTGAATAAATTTAAAAAAGATCATTTTGACATTTAAAAATATAAAATAAAATAAATTAATTATAACTTAACTAGCTATATTTCAAATATAATTTTCCATGATTAAAATTATAATGTTAGACTTTTATCGATAAAAACAAATGTTAATTAATGTAAAAAATACTTATATAATCGTAAAAAAGAGTCAAGATTTCTAAGCAATAATTAACATTTTCAAAGGTAATTAGTACTCATTATGGATGAAAATAAATGAAGATAAATATTACGTTTCCATTAGTTTTTTTAATAAATTAATTGTTTGATGTACTATCTTGCCTTTTTCCTTTAAACAGATTTATCGTGATAAAAAATCTGAAATTTTAAGTTGCATTGAAAAAAAATAATGTTTTCAAATGCCACAAGACATATATTATTACTTGAATAATTCTATAATTATGTATTTAAAAATTATGAAAAATGTTTTATAAAAAGCTTGAAAATATATTTTTCTATATTTTTCTCATTTACAGAAAACTATAATTTACTTTTTTCTAATGTTTAAATTCTTTTTCTTAATTTAAAATTAAAATTACTTGCATTAAGTTCTGCGTCCCGTAAATAAATTTTTAAAAAATGTAAATATTTTTGTTGCATATATATTCTTTAGAATTTGAAATCACATAGCGAAATAAACTTAAAATTTAATTTTTTTTTGTAAAAAAAATTATAATGAGAAATTATAAAATTACATATTAAAATTATTAAACCATTTTATAAAGATAAAAAATGTCAGAAATCCTCGTAAATTTAATGAAATAATCTTGATTTTTATTTCTTTACAAATCTTACATTTTTAAAATGTATTACCAAGTATATGAGTAAAGAATTATATTTCTTTTCCAGAACTCTATCGTAATAAAAACGAAAATTAAAAATAATTTCAATATTCTTTGTTTAATTATTTTTTAATTGTTAAATATACCCGTGGAACGCTTACCAAGTAAAAAAAAGTAAAGTAAAAGGTAGTAGAGAAAATTACAATTAATTCAGTAGAAATTTGTTGATTTATAGATTGTATTTTATTCAAAAGAAATTCGATAACTAAAATTAGAATTTTGCTTGATAAAAATAAAATGTAATATAATTTAACTTAAATGCATATCTGTAAATAAAATATTATTAACTGGTGTATAAAAATAAACATTTTAAGAATATGTGTAGAATTCTAATATATTTTTACTTGCTAATTGGTATATAATTTTAATTATAATATTCTTCCTTCTGAAAAAAGTATGAGTTACATTCTTCTATGGTAAAAAAATTAAGCCTTATTTATTTAAAAATAAAGATTCCTTAATAAAGATTTTTTTATACAAATTTTCAAGCATTATCAGTTACAATTTCAATATCCTTTTATTTAAAAGCAATCAGCGGTTAAAAACAATCTTTAGATGAATCTGCTCCTTTGATGCATATCTATATTTAAAAACATATTTGTATGAAAAATTTAAACCCTGGAAAAAGAAAGCAGCATGACTGGAAAATTCAAGCTCAGATTATATTTAAGATTTATTTATCTAGGGATCTCATGCTCTTTGCTGAATAAATTTATTATCACACTCTTAATAATGAAATACATCAGGCTCCAACCCTTACACTCTTGTGAAAAATGCTATAGACATTGCTTTTCAGCTCTCTGCATGCACGTTTGCCATTGTAAATGCATCTGCGTTTTCTAGAGTTCCTTCAATCCGACATGTTAATGCACCTCAAAGCCACTCAGAAATTTAAAATAAGGAAAAGTATTAAGAAAAATACTTTGTGACAGCCTTCAGAATTAATTATTTACATTCATGATCTCAAATTAAGTTGCTTGATACAAAGTCCTTTCTCATACATTAATTTAATTGAAAAATAATCTAATCTATTATGAATAATAATTGTCATAAATAATCATTTTAATACCTAAAATATAATAAATAAAAAGCAGCATATTCCTTGTACCACTTTTAAGTGATTTTACATCTGAATAAGCTTAGATTATGAATTTGTCTTTCTGAATACTTACGTAGTTTAAATTTCAAGAGCGAAGCCGAGTAGCTTACTTTTAAGCATCCCGCAGACTATGAGCTGAAAATACAGACATTAAATTGAGAAAACAATATTAAATTAAGAAAACAGAAGCCGGATATACTTTTCATATTTTTTGTACACGACGCATTGAAGTAAACAAAAACAAAGTATTAAAGAAATCATTATTAGTTAAACTTTTAGTTTAGTTAGAAGTGATTTCCTTAATTCTAAAATGTTAAATTCCACAATTCGTCAAATAAAAATATATTTTTGAAACATATTACTTCATATCATGTTATGTATTAAAAAGACACGTTACATTAATTCAGTAAGTACACAAGTGGAATAAATGTTAGATCTTTTTTGTATACAGTACACCAAACTAAATTACATAAACAAAAACATAATTCTCATAAAAGAATACTTATGCTCGGATTCTAAGGAATCGAAATAATTAAATGAATTGAAATGCTGAAACAATAAAGAGACTCAGGAAAAGGTTAAACAACAAATAATATTATGACATAATTGACAACAAAATGTAAAATCTAGAAGATGATGACTTATTTTAGTACCAGATTTATTGAATACCTTGCATAATTTACTAAAGCATATTCATTGCATTCATTCAAACACATCCTAAAAAATTTTTAAAATTGCAACTTTTAAAAAATATAAAGAATAAAAGTAAATTCAAGAACAAAACTAAATAAGAGCATGTAACCAGTATTTGTGACTGACAGTATTACAGTCAGTCACAAATAGTGACCAGTATTACTAAACTGACAGAATAAGTACTTGTAATCAGTATTTTTGAAAAACTACATTTTACTTACTGAAACCTAAATTTCTATTGAAAGAAACTTTGCAAAAGATACTTAATGAAAATAAAGTAAACAGCAATTTTGTACTAACAAATAAGGATATTTATTCCCTAAAATTTAATTTCTATTTTCCGGAAAAAATTCAACATTTAGTTACTCTTTCGATAGTGCAATTTAAATACTTCCCTACATTAAAATATTAAAACATTTTATAATTCATAAAATAAAAGAAAGTAACAAAATAATCAAAGGAATCTTACTTGCATTCCAAGCAGTTTCTATACTCCATTATAAAGAAAAAATAAGCAAAGGTTTTGGAAATAATTGCCCGCATGCTCATTTATACAAGGAAATACCCCGCATCTAGACTAAACAAATACTTTCTTTGTACTTTTCACATATGAGCACATGTTGAAAATATTAACTACATTAAAATCTGAGTGTGCAATGAAATTAACTATCTCATCATAACATCTGGAAGAAAAAAGAATATTATTTTCATAGTATATAAGATTCTTGAAATAATTATCCATTAATTTTAATATTAAAATAATTAAAATCATCATTATCTTGAAATTATTAAAAATAATAAAATAAAACTTGTTTGTCCAAAATTTTCATATACAAAATTTTAAAACACTTTCTCTCAAAAAATTATTGAATTTATCATTAATTTGTAAATAACTTATAGTTCAAAATTAATTAATTCATAATATTTAAAAAGTCTAATATCTAATACATAAATAATTTAAAGTAACTAATCAATTAGTTATATAACACAATAGGCTTAAATTGAAGCAGTGTCTATTAATAAGAGTTATTTTTTCTTAATCTGCAATTTTCTTAGTATTATAAATCTACGTTGTTTTCAAACTTTATAAAAAATATTTATTCCTTAATTCAATAGTATAACAAAGTATTCCAATGTTAGATCAACTTTAATTAATTCATCAAATTGTGCTAAATTCAAAATAACAATTTATTAATTGTTAACGCTTTGTTTGTTAAAATCTAAACAAAAATGCATTTCGTAATATTTACTATAAGTTTTGAAAAATTCAATTTTTTTTAATTATAAATATGATAAAGATTATTAAAATTATTTTTATCATAAAGAAAAACAGAGCTCTTATTCTTAGCAACAAACTATTGAAGCATTTTATTGGTTAATACCCATGTTTGTTCCAATTTGAATAAACACTAACTAAATTATGTTATGAAATTTATTTACAAGTTTAAAACTACATTAATATTTTATTAGAATATATGAAATAGCTTCACAATCAAACTTTTGTATTTGTAACTGTAAAGATTACTTTAATTTTTCATTAATTGTAGTTCATGATTTATAAATGTTCCACAGAAGTGTTTTTAAGCAATTATAATTTAAAAGCTTATATGAAAAAAGCATGCTACGTATTAAACCATTTTATAGATGGAGTAGTGAGGAAATAGTATCATAAAATAGTTAAAAGACAAAAACATTAAATATGTGTTTAATTGATTTAGCATATTCTTTCCATATTAAGCAAAATTATATACATTATTTAGGGAACATAGAAATGAAACACTATATTTTAAATGATACGAAACATAATAAAATAATTTATAACATCAAAAAATATATTTTAAAAAAATAAAATCAAGACTTTTAATTATAGAAACTACTCTAATATTTACAAATATATTAGTTTAACCTAATATAACCTATAAGTAAATCTCCTTGAAAATTTATTTCAGGCTTAGTTAAAATAATATGAAGCATGCATTAAGTGCTGTTTAAAAGTATTGAAGCATTTAGAGAGATTGAGAAGAAATATGATGCTGAAATTTAAATAATAATTTCAAAACAGATGGGGGCTGATTAATGTGTAAAGTCTGAACTTTTAATTGTACTTGGTGCCTAATCTGTTACTTGTGTACCTTTAATCATTGTACTTTTGTGTGATTGTACCTTTTAATCATTGCCTTTTAACACTTTAAGTCGAGTATTCTTTCTACCCACGCTGTAAAAAAATTATTTTGCAGAAAGACATTCTGTATAAAATGTTAATTTTAATACCAAACTTAGCATGTTACTGGTAACATTTATAGTGTTTTTTTTTTTCAATACCTACTATATTAATTCCCACATTCTCTCTCTCTTCATGCATCTTGTTCAGATTTTCAATTCTTAATGAAACAATTTTTATTCATACACTTAAGTTTAAATACGTTTCTTTAAACTGTTATTGGATAAAACTTGTTGTTAAAACAGTTTTTTTTCAACTATTATTTCATTAATTAAATTTAATTAATTAGTTTCAGTTTTATATGTTAGAATTTAATGTATGGGAGAAAAGTACACTAATTGTGTCGCGGTGCCATCTGTTGACATCAACAGTTATAATGTCTATCATAACATTTCTTACATTCTTAAATTTATTTATTTTTATTATCATTTAAATGAGTTTATTACTTCTTTTAAAAATTCAACTTTGTAGTTATGAAATAAATTAGTGAGATAGATAGAAAATCTCTCTCTCTGTACAGAAGAAAGAGAGAAATTTTTTTAATTAGAAAAAGACGAATGAAAATTATTCACAACAAACTTGTCCTGGAATGACATAATTATGCGTACATAAAATGAGAAGAGAAAGAATAATTTTTTTTTAAATTTTAATTATTAATTAAAAATTCAGTCTATGATAATTAAATTTTAAATGCTTATTTAGCTTTTAATATACATGATTTAAATAATTTAAAACATATGTGTGATAAAATTTAAAAGGAATGATAAATTTAGAAAATGTGACTTTTTTGAATATCTCATAAAATTAAATTAGGTAAACGTTTATAAACGTGTTGTCTTAGATTTTTTTGAGACTTTTTTGACGTCATGATAGATGCCAAGATGTGAATAACAAAATGAAATTACACAAAATGCAAACTTAGATAAAATAATTAGTTTTTCACAATTATTACTTTCAACATAAATTATTTAACTTAATCACACACCCCCTTCGATACGTTAATTTAACTAAGTCAATAAATAATTTTCATATTTTTAGAGAACAAATGCTATGTAATTTACCTTCGTTAACACTGTTGAAAATAAAAAAGTTACCAAAAACTATCTCTAATATTTATAGTCAAACCAATATATTATTTGTCAAACCAAGGGGTCTCCCTTTTTGCAGAAAATCCTTTAATTATTTTAAAAATGAATTGCTTTCTTCCTTTCATATAAATTTTGCAGCTTTCGGCAAACCTTTTGTTTAAATTTTTTTAGTTCGAACAGACAAATCATTTTTAATAAAAAAATCAGTTTTAAAGACTATATTTCACACAAAATCCTAAAAACTTATATGACAAAACTGTTTCAAATAAACAATTCACTTAAATGAAGTTATTTCTTAATAACAAGTTTAAACAATCTTGAAACAATTTAAGATTTATTAAATATTTAAAAAATTCTATAGATTTATGCAGTTTTACAAGTTGTTCCAAAAAACATTTCGAAATTAATTTCAATCGTTATTTTATGTTTAAAAGCAATATAGTCAACTGCTTAAAACTAAGTGGGACTCAGAAGAAACATGAATTTTATAATTTGCAGGCAAAATTAATATGAGATTTTATGAGATTTCAGTTTTTTGAAAATAACAAATGAAAATATTTTAACCTAAATATTCAAAATAACAAGAAAGTTTTAAAATCAATGTAGATATAGAAAAATCTGATATAATTTCAAATATTAAAAGTAAAGTCCAACATTTATAAAAATTGTTTGATTTTAAAAAATATTTTTCTCAAAATTAATTAAATTTTTAAAAACAAATCAAGCTCATTTTATTAAAACTTGAATTATGTTTGATTTTGTTTAACTGAAAGATTAAAGTATTTCTTATCAAAAAATAGAAAATAATACATTAATTTAATTCGCTTAAATTATATACTATTGTTATTTTCATAATAAGAAATTTATTTTATGTTTCTTTAATTTACAATCAAAAAGAATTACTAATGTATTATTAAAGTAATGTATTGATATATGAATCTATGTATAATTTTAAAACATATTTTAAAAGTAACTTCTATTTGAAAAATTCCGATTATTTCTAATATTTTTCTTCTCAAGCCTACAATTGATTAAAATTATTACTAAGCTATTCTCATTATGTTGTTCCCCAAATACTTTTCATTACAGCTGTACACATGAAACAGAATTTTTTTAAATAATTTGATAAACCAAATCATCCATCATTAGCTTCATATATTTAACAACTGTTTCTGAATATAATATATTAAACGATGCAACAATAGAGTGTCTATAAATAACTGAGTAAAATGCAAACATTAAGGTTGTAAATACTATATATAATGAATATTGTATATAATAAATCTTTTTTAAAAGCATTAAGATAGAAGCTAGTTTATTTAAATTTAGTTTCGTTTTTTCTTCTGTGTGAGTGTAATGCAGATTCTATTGTAACTAATTCCATTGTAAAAATTGTTCTATTTATTTTTTCAGTTGTAACTTTTTATTATGTAACTACACATCTTTTTATCTCTAATATTTGTAATGATTTTACAAAATACAGAACTTATAATTTATAATTGCTGATATTTTTTCCCAATTTAGTATATATGTTTTAAACAATGTGACTGACTAGATCTCCATAATTGTCTCCAATCAAGCTAAACTCTATATTTCAATATTGTTTTAAGAAGTAAGAATACAAAACATAATTTCTATCATTATATACAATTATTATTAACTTGTTTTTTTAATCATACTCTCAATTTTTTAATAATAATCTGCGTACTATTTTATACGTTTTTTTCATACAAATTTTAATATGAATTGATTGATTTTCCAAAGATGATATGTTAAAAAATAATAAGAATGGTTTTAATCAGTTTTTTTAAACTTAAATTCATAAAATTTCAGTGTTTTCTTTAATTAGTAGGTTAAAATAGAAATAAAAAGTTTCTAGCATTGTCTTATTTAAAAATTAAATTACATTAAGTTCTAAAATGCACAATTTTGTTCTTATGACTTAGATAATAGCATTTATTAAAATAGAGTAAAACATATACGAATGAAAAAATAGCATATTTCACATTATAATATTTTAGATTTCTAAAACACAAAACCTATGCTTTCCTCGGATCTAATGCAGGAACACTACGAACAATAAAAAATACAATACAAGAATTTACTAACAATATACAATGGAATATTTATATTACCATAAGGGAAAACATTTTTGAACTTACCATTAATATGTTTTGAAAGAAAGATTTTTTAGTTCTTATAAAAATAGAAATTTGTGAAAAGAATTTTCTTTTTTATAGTTAATATTTTCTTAATATTTTGAATTGTTAATATTTTGAACATAAAGAGATAAAACATATTTCATCTCTTTATGTTCAAAATAGCAATAAAAGAGTCATGTATTTGCTTGAAAATATATTTACATAAACTAGTAATCCTTAATAGTTAAACACATTGCCGACCGATTAACACTTATTTTAAGTATTAGATATGGTAAATATTATATCAAATTGTATTGTTCTTTTGGTATTCACCTAAAGTTTATTAAAAATATTAAAAATATTCTTTTTATATTTTAGTCCTAGGGTAATCCATGAAGAAAACACATTATACATATTTACACAAACATATATATATATATATATATATATATATATGTGTGTGTGTGTGTGTGTGTGTGTGTGTGTGTGTGTGTGTGTGTGGGTAAGCATGTCTTGCACTCAAATAAAGTAGATGTCTTAAGCCATTTTTCTTCATAAAAATCTTAAAAAAACAAATTCTTCTTAATCTACAAAGTAAATGGTGTGCAATTTTAAATTCTATTTTGTCGAAAGAAAGGATTGCTAAAATCACATATCTTATAATTCGCTACGTTTAAAAAGTAGAAAACATTAGAAAAGACTTAAGTTACTAAATCCATCTTAGTACTGATGAAAGAGACGTTAAATAGTATGAGACTTAATGTATTTCAAGGGTACTCTTTTCTTTGATCACATTAAAACTTACCTGCTGTTTCAATAAAATTTTTTCTATTTATTGATATTTTAAATTCAAATTTTCTAAAAATGTTATTAAGATTTACAATTACCTGCCTTACAAAGATTAAATATTGATTTAACATAATTAATTTATAATCCTTTAAAGATGTTATGTGTTTTTCAGTTTCTTATATTACTAACCGTAAAGATTGTAGATTTAATCATGTTTCTATATTTTATTGCTGCTACTAAGAGCTATTATCGACATTAGGTGACCACATTTAGTAAAACATAATTGTTAAAGTTATATATATATATATAATTCCTCTATTAGCGACTTTTAGCAAGAGCATTCTCTTTTTGTATGGAATGAGTAAGAACAATTGTATCAAAATGACAAAACTGCTTTGAAACATTTACTGTAAGTACTGAAATATTGAATAAACAATTTAAAAGCCAATAATTTCTTATATTAAAAAATTAATACATAAAGTATATTTTTGAAAACAATAACAGGGTGTAATTTCTTCCAACAATAACGAAAAAAATATAATGAATTTTCCACGAACAGAACATCACAAACTGAGTAGAATCCACGAAGCATTAAATAAAACAAGCTGACATTTGACTATTTCCCACCTAGCTGGCCTTTATTATATAATTTATTTAAAAAACAAAAATAAAATTCATATTAAGAAACTAAATTTGTCAGCATTTATAGCAACTATCTGATAGTTAATAAATTTTATTTCAAAATGTTAATATTTTTTAAACGTCTTTTGGTAAAATTATAAATTTTCCTAGTATTATTTCACAAGACATTAGTTGCAGTAACTTGAAGAGAAACTGCTTTTTTTTATCAGTATTTGCTGAAAAAAATGGATGCCAAAAAAGAAGAATTAAACTAAAGATATCCCGAAGTAACACATGGCTTGGAAATTTGGACTTTGACACAAAAAGACATAAGTAACTTACTAATTTTTAAACGGAAAGTATTTAGGAAATTTTTTGCTCCCTCACAGCCATACTAAATAATAATAATTGGAGAACTAGAACTATTGATGAAATGGTAGCTCTACTTAAAAATGTAGGAATATTCATTAAGTCACTGTCTTTCATGTCTTCGGCACATTGAAAGATCACCTAATAAACAAGTAGTTAAAATCTTGCATTGAAGACCATATGCAATAGTCCAAGGGGTAAATCAAAGGAAAATATCTTTTTATGATATTTTAAATGTTCTAAAAATCTTAATTATCTCCAACTGAAAAATTAAAGTCAAAGGCAAAACTGTCTAGGGGTGTCTTGTGAGCAGGCTATGCCCACTTTGGGCTGTGATATCAATAAAGAAGAGAAAACTTAAAAAATATAAAAATACTCTTTCCCAACAAATTATAATGCTAACATTATATCGTTTTATAATAGTAACACGACATGTCAATAGTTATAATCTATGTTCAAAATAATTGATAAAATATGTACATTATATACATATGCATTAATGTTTTATAATCCCAACTACAACCAGGACTGTCAAGCTACTGATGATGATGAATCACAACTACATTGTTCCTAATGTCAAATGATGAAATATAATGATGTACAATAAAATATATTTAAATGTAATTTCCTAA
>JAPDSC010098866.1:0-26638 GCA_026290005.1 Latrodectus geometricus | reverse complement strand
TAATTTCTCGAATATGTCGACCATGTAGCTCAATTTCAACACAAATAAACTATCGCGAAAATTATCTGCTTCCGGTCTGTTTTCCTCTTCTAGGAAAACGGCGATTTCTTCTCTTAATTCATAAACACGTTGCAAAAATTTCCCTCGTGATAACCATCTTGCCTCGCAATAAAATAGTAACTCTGAATGTACTGCACCCATGTCTTTACAAAGTGCGGAAAAGATTCTTGATTTCAGGGGTCTCATTTTTATATAATTTACTACGGTTACAACCGTAGTTAACACAATATTCAAACCAGGACTCATTTCTTTGGAAGCCAAAGCTTCTCTGTGGATCATGCAATGTGTCCAGACGCACTGTGGCGATTTTTGTTTCACAAGTGCTTGAATACTTTGGAATCTTCCTGACATAGAACGAGCACCATCCGTGCATATTCCGACGCAATTTTTCCATTCTATGTTTGCCTCGTTCATAAAATCATTTAAGATTGCAAATAAAGCGAGTGCTGTTGCTTTGAGTTCTATTGGTTTGCAGAAAAGTAATTCTTCTACTACTGACAAATCATCACAAAATCTAACATAGGCAATGAAATGAGCATCTTTATTACTATCTGTTGCCTCATCAAGTTGTATTGAAAACAATTTGTAACTCAACTTCGACAAAAGCTGACACTCTACATCTTCAGCTATATCAGCAATTCGACGGGCAACAGTATCATTTGAAAGAGGTATAGACTGCATTTGTTTTGAAAAATCATCTCCAAACATAATTTCTACAATATCAATCGCGGCTGGCAAAATAAGCTCTTCTCCAATGGTGTGAGGCTTTTTACATCTGGCTATTTTATATGAAATTTTGTAAGAGGCAATTAAAGCTTTTTCATTCACAGACAAAGTTTTTTTAAACAATGATTTTTGCTTTTCATATGATTTTAATTTTAATTCGAAGAATTCTCTGGGTTTGTTTACGTACGCACTATGAAGCGTTTCCAAATGTCGTTTAAGTTTATTAGGTTTCATGCTGTCTGCCGCCAACATTTTTGAGCAAATGATACACAGGGGCCTTTCTTCTTCATTTACCCAAAATTTAAGTATTCTTGAGAATATTTTCTTGATTTTATTTTCGGAACCACGCTCATCTGTGTACTTGTTGATGCTTGTCTATCGTCTAATGCTCGCTTACTCCATCTTAAAAAATTATCCATGATTCTGCATAAGTCGGCTGCCGTAAATATTTAATACGGTGAATTGCAATTACACGAAAATATATATAATATACACATTCAGAATAGATTCAATAGCGATAGAAGGATCGACTCGAATGAGATTGTCTGGAATTGAAATTGGCGTCATAGAGCTTTCTACTTCTCCCTATGAGAAAACATTTGTTCACATCTTCGCACACTTCTAGCTTAATTTTTTGCTGACCAGACAAATTCCAGACAAATCGAAACTTCTCGCAAAACCGTGAGAATGCCCGACATGGCGGGACGCAAGAGCAATAAAAAAGCATAGGATTCTTGTTTTTTCAATGCTGAGGATCGGTGTTGCAAAATGTCAATAAATTTCGGTATTCTTGGTAATTTGTAAAGTTTAAAATTAAGGTTGTAGTGTAGGTTTAGCGCCAAAATACTCAAAATACATTATTATTGTTTATATTTTATTGTATGCGGTTGGGAGGGGGGGGGCGCGATGAAAATTATGATTGAAAATTGGGCCGTGAATACTAAAAGGTTGAGAAACACTGGCTTGAGGCATTGTCATGTCATGTTTAATACATTTTCAATTAAAATATTCGAGCAAAAATAATATAAATAGAAGAGTAAATTTTTATTATTTAATAATTATTTGCATCAAAATTAAATTTTTAAATATTAAAAAGAGTCTTGAAAGCATAAAAAGCAGAACTTTCTTTAATAAGACTCTAAGGCCATGCATTTTTTCTACAAATTCATTTAAAAATTTTGCAGTATTTTTATTTGTGTATTTTATATTAACAGAACGCTTCAAAACAATAGTTTTAGCAAGTACAAAATTTATTATTTTTCATAGTATAAAAATTTTTAATTTGAAGGAATATATTCATGAATAATAATTAATTTTTAGGCGAAACTACCATTGTAATTAGCCTTTGTTACCAAAATGGCACAATAGAAACAAAAATTAAACCAAAATATTTTATAGTTAAATCACTATAAAACTCATAAAATTTTCTGTAAGGTGGACTCAAAAAAATATGCATGCGAAAAAGATTTGCTAACATTGTCATGAATCACAACTGTAATCTGAAGTTTTAAACTTTTTTCTTGTTTTTCTTTATTGATCTTCATATTTTCAAACTGTCAATGTTAGAGCACTATGCCACCTTTTCTAGGTACCTCTTAGTCTTACACAACATTTGTGAAAAATAAATGTCGGTGTTTAAGTTGCAGTTTTAATATAACGATTGATTTATATTATCTTGTTATTCTTTTCAAACTAGTATCTGAAATCATATTTCAAATTTTCTAAACATTAAAATTACATGTTTTTATTTGCTTTTAATTAATTAAAGATTAGTGAAGTTAATGTAGATGAAAACAACTTAATAATTTTGTATTATTTGTTTAATTTAGTTTTATGTAAAAACCCAATTATTAAAATTAAATTAATAACTTTTAAGTCGAATTTCATATTGTTTATTTATGTAATAAAATCTAACTTTCACTTTTGTAAATCAAAAGATAAGAAGTTTTGCCTTAGGTATTAAAAGAACTTTATAAAATAATAATCTAGACTCCTTACATGTAAAAACTTAAGAAAGAATTAAATTTAAAAATCTTATAAAATAATTTTATTTTTTAAGAAAATAACTCTTTTTCAATTTATATTTTTTAAATTATTGGAATCACGTATGTTAACTGTAATTAACGTGGAAATTATTGAAGGGGGAGGAACTCTAATAATAAAACTTAAGCAATATACCAGTCAATTTATTTATTTTAACAAAAATTTTTTAAAAAAATGCTTTTAAAATGACATTTAATGAAAAAGCTTTAAGTTTTGTGCTAGATTTAATTAATTTATGTTGTTTTCTTTTCTTATGGATTCATAAAAGTTAATCAAAATTTATTCTTTTTATTTTTTAAAATTACCTTTTCAATACTTAATTCAGTATATAGTTTTTATTTATTATTTATAATATTCTGAATATACTCGAAATATAATTCACTTTCTTATTTTATGATTTTTTATCCTTTCTTATTTTTTGTGATTCATTAAATTTAACGCTATTATAGTTACCAAATTAAATTTTTTTTTTCATAAAATAAAAGTTTAAGAAACAAGCAATCTATAATTTTTAAATATTAATATTTTTATTTATGATAACATTGTAGTTGGATTTTAACTACTTGATGTTATTTCATAGGAAAGAAAATTAATCTATATATTTAAAAATAGTAGGAATAATTCAATTTATTACATTATAATTTTGTATCCTATTCATGAAGTTATTGTTTTACTGGAATTTTAAATTAATTTGAATGAAATTTTAAAGCATAAAATTTTAGAATAATGAATTCAACATATTGCATGTTTGAAAATTGACGTAATAAATTTGCTTACTATCAATATATCATTTTCAATATGTTCAAGGTAATCAAAATTCACATGCTGTACGTAGCGTAAATAGTTCAAATAGTAAATAGTAATGCTCACAATAAAAAAAGATTTTTATAGCTTATTACAATATGGATATTAGACAAATAAAAGATTCAAAAATTAAATTTTAAACCACGTAATTATGTCAATATATAAAAAAAGAAAACAAAAGTACTCTAAAAATCACTATAAATAAAAATTACATTTTGAATGATTTTCTGTGCTGGTATAGTAAATTTTTCATAATGTGGTAAAATTATTACATACAACATTTATGCAATGAAATTTTTCATCCATTACGAAATTCCCTCTTTTCTAAGTTCAACATAAAAATTCTTAACGTATTTTATATAATAAAAAATGCTGAGTCCAGGGATTAAATCTAACTCACAGAATAATTGTGAATGAAAACTTAAGTAAACTTGTATATCATTAAATTTAATGAGAAATGGATTTTGAGAGATTAAGTATTTCTTGAGTGGATTGTTTTTGTGAAACTTATACTAACTTTTTCAAACTTTTTTCGTGAGAAATAAAACAATACCATACGTTTTTACTTAAAAACGTAATATGTATGGTAATTTAGGAAAAAAAAATCTTATATATTTAAGACGAAGTACTTTCTACATTAAGCATGAAGTAGGCATTCCACGAGACATTTTCTTGTAAGAAAATTATGATTTAGTCTTTTTTCTATAACAAATCTGCAATTAAATTTATTTAGATTTGTAAAAGAATTTAATCTATAGAAACAACTATTCTTTGCAAGAAATAATATGATTTTTATTCTCTAATTCAGATTTATTGTGCATTAAAATATAAGAATAATAAGATACATTTTCTATATTATTTCAAATTCGCGTCGGGAGTATGCTTACAAAGTATAGACCTCATAACGTTATAAAAATGTTGAAAAATCTAGGTCAACAATAAAAAATTTATAATTATTTTTAACGCTGATAAGAAATTTTGCAGTTAAATTTATTTCGCTTTTAGACATAAAATATTTAATATAAATGTTCTTCTATTTTTTAGGAATTAACTTTGAATTCTAATCATTCATTCACTGGTGTACAACTCTAAAAGCATGATATTTTTATATTTTTTTCAGAATTTTGAATCAATTTTAATATTACGATTGTCTTAATTTATTATTATATTAGAACATAATATTTCAACCAGTTATCTTTACTTAAGTGGTGTTAATTCAGAATGTTCAACTGTGTATGCTTTGGTAAAAGACATTTACCTTAACAGTAAATAATTATTTAAATAAGTTTTGTGATAAGTAGTTTTATAAATTTTCTTTCTTAAATAACTCTGTTAGTATTTCCATTCTAATTTAGTTGAAAAAAAACATTAAATTAAGCAGTTGCTTTTCCTTTACTTTTTATCGTTGCATATATGTCCGTTGAATATTAAATAAAAATATAAGTTATATTTTAATACAGCATAAAAGAAAACCAAACCCTCTCATTAGATAAAACACAGACACCTTCGTAACAATGGCTCTGATGAATGATGTTCTTACGAAAACGATATTTATTCCAAAACAGAAAGTTTTACAGACAGAAGCGTAATTAATTCATTAAACTAACAATCAGAAATTTATTATTTTGAAGCAATAAGTTGTACACAAATATAAATTTAATTAATAGGTGAAAACTAACATTTTCACCTATGTTTTATATTAAAATAAAGAAAAATGAACAAATTAAATTTGTAAATTTTCTTTCATTTTTATATTTGGTGTAACTCAATTTTATTAGTTTTTAATTCTTAATTTATTTTATATATGTGAGAAATAATTTTCTGGAAATAATAACATTCATTCGGAACTCTTTACACGAGTCTAATTAACATTAATTAAATTGACTGGAATTCGTAATGGCCTTATAGTTTTGATTTTTTAATCATATCTACTTAAATTCTAGGAAATGTATAGTGGAATATATATTTGAGAATATATTTTGAATTGAAATTTTAATATATACTTTTCATGTGCAAAGTAGTTTAAAAAGTTATATTTAACCTTCAAAAGAAAAAATTAGAAAGCAATTTGAATATTTGGAAGTTTTATAAAAAAGTTGTATAACTAAATTTATAAATTTGTTGCTTGATAAAATTCTAAAAGTTGATAATCTTTTGGACATATAAGTTGAAACAAATTTACCAATGCCTTCTGTTAAAAGCCCAAACTGAAAAACTACTAAAAATAGGATCTTTCGTTCACGTATATATTGAACACAGCAAATTTCAGAAATAAACATTAATTTTTTAATTCATGATATAAACTGTACAAATTATCATATTAAGACGATTTAATATTGAATCGAAAAAATTGAATAAATGATTTTTCGAACAGTTCCACGAAAAATTAATGCAATATTTATGTAATTTTAAAAATAAGTCTTATGTAAAAATTTTAATTGAAGCACAATTTTCTTGATATCTAATTGAAAGATTTCAGTGAGATTTGAATTTTTTAGCTATGGTTGGAAAATTAAATTGATAGTACAAATATGTCCACGTATTTGTGCTACCACTTCTTTTCATTAGTTTTTTTTTCTGAGTCCGTATGCCCCACATAAGCAAAATGCTTTTGTTAGTATTTCACTTATATTTATTTATGTTGCCCCCCCCCCTCACAAAAAAAATTGTTAGCTATTTGTTCAGAAAATACCAATTTGTAAAACAAAGTTCCTTAACTGTCAACCTTGTTGGAACTGACAGTAAAAAGAATATAATATATATTAGATTTTTTTCTATTTTTTTAATTAATTTTTCTTGTTTTTTAAGAAATCAATAAATTTTTTTAATTATTTCCAAAATAAGGTTAAAATAATTAGTGTATTCTCTTCAATAGTTTAAGAAAAATTTGAGTTTGTGATTCATAATTCATATGGTATCTTATTTGTGATCTGTCATAAATATAGAAGTTTTTTTAAATTATATTTAATGTAATTCTTTAAAAAATAATTCTAAGACAGTTTTTATGACATAATCTTAAAAATTAAAACAATATAGATTTATCATATTGATTAGTACATTTAAAGTAATGATTTTTCTGGCTGAAGCTGCTTACGATTATAAAAAAGAAAGAAAATTCCGTATGTTAAAAACTGGGATTGCGTAAGTCGCATACAATAAATATAGTTACATACATTACAAGCTTGAAAGAATTTGAAACAATTAAATATTTAAATAAAATTTTGTGCTACATAAGCTCTTAGAAAATTTTATGTATCATAATATAGAAAATATAGTTCCTTACATTTTTAAAATTGAATTAATGGCTGATTCGCAAAATACCTTTTGGATGCCACAAAGTAATGATCAGCTGTAAAAATACTATTTAGAAAATATAGTGACATTAAGATTAATACTTAATACTTTGGAAAAAGAAAAGAAATACGTAATAATAACAGAAAGAAATTTTAAACATAAACGTATTCAAAATATATAAATATTGAAATGAAATCTTAATTATCAAAGTACTCTCCAAATGAATTATTAAAAATACATTAATTTAAAACTCCTCACTTTTGAAATAAGTGTTTTTTTTCATTTTATACTGTATTTACCTGTGAATACAGTATGAGACAAGTATTCACTTGTGAATATTTTTTAAAAATATTAAAAATATCGCTATGTTGTTGAATTAAACTGCCAACAAGATTTAAACTTATAATAGAATTAATAAATGAAACGTTATTTGTTTTTCATTGTTATAAAAAATTAGATACTTTTTATTTCATTCATTTTATTTGTGATATATTCTAAATTTTAATTAACGTTGAATGTTATACTTCATAGCTAGAAAGTATCTTTCTTTCTTTAAAGATTAATATAAAGCTATTTAAGGAATACTATAGATTAAACAATGTTTACATAATCAATAAATTAAATGTACATTTTTTGTTGAGAAATATAAATATATCAAAAAATTCATTTTATTATTGATAAGTGAACAATAGAGATAAAACATAATTACAAACGTATCATTAATATAAAATAAACACTAGTTAATACTTATATTACGTAGAATATAAATGTGATTTATAGATTAAATAACATATAACATTCCATAAACATAATAATTTATGCATACACTGCGAATCAGTCATATAGACACAGGAAACAACAATTCAACCCGTCAATCGTAATGACCGATAAAAATATTATGTTTGATAAAAATAACATTAAATAAAAGAACATTCATTTTTATTACCCTCCTAGAATAAAAATGATTACTATTAGAAATTTCCATGCATTTTTAAATGTCAAAAATAATAGAGGCTGTATTTAAGATCGATATTAAATCTTGAAGTAATATATATGTATGTATATAATATTTGGACGTACACAAAATATTTCTGCATAAATTAAACCAGTGATTTTATTATATATTTTTTTTATAAATCAACCGATGAGCCTTAGAATGTTTTGAAAATAATATAAATTCTGATATCTTATGTATCTTATTAAATAATAAATGCTATATACTACAATTTGTCATAAGTTAAATATAATATAAATTAATTAATTATTAATATAACTTGTCAAAATTTTCGGAATATTAATATAATAATTCAATACTAGAAAACTTTCACAATTTAGAAATTAAATGGATGAACAGAAATAGTTTTGACCGAATGTTTTTATTTCACCATCTCTGAAAAGATTTCTATTTATTTATATTTTTTTCAAAATGTTTCTATTTTCTAAAAATATGAAATGCGAGGTGGCTATTACAAGGAATGTTGATATTACAAAGTATTCACACTACTATAAAATATGAATGTACTCTGAATTAATAAAGTATGGAAGAGTATCAACGTCAAAATAAAAAAAAATTGATGTAGAATAAAATTTGTAACTATTTCTTTTAATTTTTTAATGAAATAAATTGTAGAAAACTTAGAGTCTTATTAAAATAATAAGCAGTAGAAATTTCACATTATTAAAACCAAATATAATGCATATGTATTCATTAAAGACTTATGAAAGACATTTTTGTAAGCAATTAACTATAATTACTAGAACAAAACTATCAAAATTATTTTATTTGAAAATAATTAAGATGTCATCCAACATATTATATACAATAGTGTTATATTACTATTAAAATATGAATTAAATGTAAAAACAAATTGTGTATTTTTCGTTTGCTTTATTTCAATTAAAATAGTATTTGATTTGAAAATTAGATTAACTTTTTAAGAACATTTTGCCTAAAATCGGAGGTTACTATGGAGATTTTCCTTTTTACTCTCAACTTTTTTTAGTAGTGAGTAAAATGAAATGGTTAAATATTGAATAAAAATGAATTTATATAAAAACATCTTAGACATATTTATTTAAAATTAGAATTTTAATTTCATTGAATCAAATTAATATTTAGACTAATAAAATAATTTAAATATAAAAATTTCAAGTTTGATAAAAAGAGATAAAAGAAAAAAATTGGCATTTTGTTATTTTGAAAATATAAAATTGTCTAGTTCCCTACCATTTAAGACATAATCCTTTTCTTGTTTTTTTATTATTAATTTCCCTCATTTTATAATTCTTTAGCTGCTTTTAGATTTTATCATCAAAATCTGTTAAATAAAAATATCTTTATATTAATATAAATTCTTGTCATGGAATAATTGTGAAATTCATATGTTTTTATACTTTTATACTTCATTTAAACAACAATTACTATAAATATTAATTTGCAAATCAAATATTATCAAAAATTATGCTTATCAAAAAGACTATTTTTATCTACAAAGTATTACTCAAAAAAACATTCATAAAATTTAATAAAGTACCTAAAATCACACACCCATCCTTTCTAATTAAGCAGAAAAATTATGACTGAGGATGATAAAGTAAATCGATTCGCCTTATCTTTTAACCCTATTTGTTAGATAATCTAATGTCATGGATGATTTCTTTACGTAGTGGATCTGAGAGGCGACAAAATCTATTGAAAAGTACAATGTTTGTTAGACTACACAATGCTGTATCTATGATGATGTATATGATGGTGTATCTGTGTGAAAGCATGTGGTATGTCAGTGCTAATTTTAAAAATTATCAGATAAGTTTAATCAGGTAATAATGGCATGACTGGATCTCAGAAACACAAACTACAACCTATTGAGTCTATCATTAAGAAAAAAATATCCATTATTACTGTTACGAAAGACTAGTATATTTCTAATTATCCAGCCACAGCAGATTACCCATTTACCGAAAGCACAAATTCAGCCATGAGCTCATCAATTGCCTTAACTTTTTAAGGATAAAACTAAGTTGTGTAGCATTTTTATTAATTGCTGTAACACAAATAGAGAAAATGTCATAGTTTGATCAAACGATGCCATTTGAATCAGACCATAACGATCTTGGAAAATAAAATTTGATACTTCTGTGGATTAAGTGCATCGATTTAGGAATTGTTGTATTCTTAACTACAGCATCCTCTGCTGCATATAATTGGGAAATATAGAAAGCTAAGGAACAAATACTTGCACAGATAGTATTTAAAATATGCATGTTTCTTACACCTTACCTGTTAATCATCACTTCAAGACGCCGTCGCAAAGCTCTTTTTTAGTTAATACTTAAATCACAAAATGCATTGACGGAGTAAACTGCTTCAACTTTAAATACAAATTTCCGAAAGAAGTTTTTAAATAAATTTTATTGTGAAACGGAAAGCTTCAAATTCAAAATCTATGTAAAGCACAAGAAAAAAAATTTAAATCACAAAATAATCAGTCAGTGACTACATAGTTTCACAGGAATAGAGATATACAATCAGTGACAAAATCACTGAAATGTTAAAACGAGGCATCATTCGACTGTCAATATGTCTATTATTATACCATATTTTACTAGTTTGTAAGAATTATTTTTTTAAATAACGTTGTACATTCCATAGGTAGAGCTAAACTGCTGTTCTTACAGATATAAGTGGTTGTTGAATATCATGAAAAAGTGGTACTTATCTCTAGTTAAGGAATGTATAAATTCAAAATGATACCGATTGATCTGGGCAATGCACACACAATATTTAAAAGTACTATCAATAATTTATTAAGTAACTAAAATATAATATATTCATTTGTATTTAGGATGACATAATTCCATTTTCTCAGACATTTCCTAAGCAAATTCTGAGCCTATTTTCCATATTATCTTGCAGTCCAGAAGCTGTACTTGTTTCAAAGTCAGACAAAAAATCTCAGCCATATGTATTTTGTATCCAGAAAAATTTTAAAATCTGATCCTTATAAAGTGTAAAATATTAGAAAATGTTTTGTAAAGAAGACAGTGTTTGAAATAAGAAATTGGAAAATTAGTTTTGGAAATGTACAATATATCTAGAATGTTTGATTTAGTGCTAAATTTTTCAAAAATATTTAAAATGAATCGAATAGTTTTTGATGATTCATACAAGTCGAGGTTAACCTTATTTTTGATTTAAGCTCCTGATGAATAATAATTAAAGATAACAACATAATTGGCATTTTGGATACATAACTGTTGCAGTGGCTACTTAATAATTTTCTTGTTTGAAATATGCAAGTATGTCTCAATATCAACAAAGATATAAAAAAAATGCACAACATTGTGATGAATTAAAACATCTTGCAACAGATTACAGTTATTTGGTTATTGACTATTCTGTAAACTGTTCTAAAGACACCGTGTAATTTTATTCCATTTGATAATAGTCGATTTTTAATTAATAATCCAATTCATATGGCTTAGAAAATATAAGATGTGTAAAAAAAGTTTCAAGCTGAAAGTAAATGGTGTTTTTAAAATGTTGTTAATCACTTTCAGTTTCAATATTCAGCTTATTACAATTTTGCTCTAGAAATTGAAATCATGAGACAATAACTTATTCACACTATATTCTTAACAATTATGGAAGGATAATTTTGAGGAAAGCATAGATGTGTAGATTACATTTTATTATTTATTTTTCTAACTTTATTTATCGACATTTCTAATTGTTTTGATATTAAGAAATGGATATTTTATTGTTTAAGACGTTTAGTTTGGTTAATCGATTTGTCTAAGTATTATTAACAGAATTTTTCACTGACGCACAGAGAAGGTTTCTCAAAATTATTTAAATATAAAGTTATCGTTTTTTTACCAAAAACTATGAGAGCGTATCCATTCAAACTTTGCTCCACGAATCACTGTTTATATGAATGCATTGACTACTTTACTTTCTTACAATCATTTCCATTGAACGTGGTAAGATTGATACATAATTGTAAATTTCAAAAACAAATTCAAATTGACAATTAAATTTGTAAAGGTGATATTGTAGGCATACTTGTGCAAAATTCTATACACTTATAGAAAAAACTATCGGTACTAATCAACATAAAATATTAATTATTTTCATTTTAAAGTAATTTTATTATTTTATAAAGAAATAAATGTATATATGATTCTCTGAAAAACAAACCAAATATTTAAAATGTATTCATTCTAACTTATCAAAAGAAAGTGGATTTACAAACTTTCTGTTCTACAGCAAGCCATGCACCTGAAAAAAATGTATTTCAACGTTTAATTTAGTAATGAATTTCATTCATGGTATTCTGCAAAAATTCTTTTTTTCTGATAACATATCATTACAGAAAATTGTATTACTATGTAATAATAATCAGATATTTTAGTTACATATCAAAGTAATTAAATTGGTTTATTGAAAAACAATGGCAGAAATTACTTCATGATTGCTAATTGAAAAATTTATTAATGTTGGAGGAATATAATAAATGCTCTATGAATTAAATTCAGATGTTCATGATTTATATATTTTGTTTAGTTATCATTTGTTTTCATTAGCTTAAAAAATATCACATATTAAACTAAAAACATCGATTTCTTTGTTGCGATAAAAGCAAGTGTTTTTAGGCTTATCTGAATAAACATTTCATTTTTTTAAGAATTTGAATGCATCTTTAACTGACATATTCCTATTTTTAAATAAATTTTTATTATTTATTAAAAAAAAATTTCTGTCAATTTCTGACGTAAGTAATGTAACCAGTATATGACTAAAATCAATGTTTTAGCCATTTTTTATAAAAATAAAATTAATCAATTTAGAATTCATGTTTAAAAATACTTTCTGCTTAATACAAAATAAAAACATACATTCTCTTTTTTAAATAAATTAAATAGAACTTTTTTAGAAATGAATGTTTACTTATTGCCAGCTTAACTTTTCAAATCAGAAATAACTTTTCAAATTTATTCATTTTTAGAAGTCAGAAAGCAATTTCTGGACGTTAAATTTGAAGTTTAATCAATATTATGCAAATGTGAAGAAGGGAAACTGTTGTTTAATTTCTAACAACGTCACCAAAATTATTGTTTTGATTTGCCTTATTTTATGCAGCTGCTGCAAGATGCATTAGTATTTCAAAAAAAAAACCATCAGATAATAAAAATTAATTTAATAAAATTATAATTCTTTTTTTTAAGAAAATAATATTTAGTATAACATATAACGCATTTATTTTCAACTATGCTAAGTCGAAACATTGGAAATTGAAATTAATTTCTATGTGGTAGAATTTCATGTGTTAAAGTTTGTAGAAAAAAATTATTTTATATGTTTTGACTGTATTTCAAATGTTGAATAATTCAAACTAAATTCATCAAATATATATTACAGTAAAAATAAATCAATCGAATAGTGTAAATATAATCGACATTTTTCTGGGTATTGTACGTAACAATCATTTCACTTTAAAGATATTTATATAACGTACTTGCAAACATTGTTGTAAACATCAATGTTTGTCAGTTTACAAAATACAAAAATATAAGTACAAAAATATCAATTTCAAGTGCAAAAATATCTAGTGTCACCGATAAAACGGTGATCATAAATAGCTTTTTATAAATTAACTGAAAGGAATTCTATACCTACTTTTAAATAATATCAATATTACAAAATCTAGGTGTAAATAAATATTAAATGTATATGCTTCTCATGATAATAAATAAAAAAAAGATAACAATTTTTAACATTACATCTTACAAGATATGTATATATACTACACACTCACGCATATATATATATATATATATATATATATATATATTACGATATTAGGTAAAATATATATAATTTTTTACTAATATAAAGCATTATAAGATAATTTATTTAAAGAATAAATTGATTAATATAAAAAATAAATTAGATAGTAATTCTAAAAATGATTAATTGGTATATTTATCCTTAATCTATTTTTTACCAAATAGAATATTCATTAATTTTGAAATAAAAGTTTTCACTGAATTGAAATTAAATTGCCATCACTAAAATTGAAACATTGAATATTATGATTCTATCTATTGCCTCAAAAAAATAAATTATAATGAAATCTCTAGTTATTAATGAAACTACAAATATATCACATTCCTTTTAGTTTATTATTAAAGACTATTCTAGATTACTTTTCAATTAACTTTTCCAGGTTAATATTAGGGAAATCAAATTAAACTGGTAGATACACCAATTCTTTAAAATTTTAAAAATGTATTATTTTCCAAACATTTTTTTAAGATAGTGAATAGGAATATTATTTAATTAACCAATGATCATGTGATCTTTAATTTAATCAATGGACCTCGAATACATTTTTGAATTTCCTTTAACTTAGCCTTATCTCTTCAGGTTCCAATTTTTTATTATGAACTATGTTCTTTGTGATATATGTGCAAAATAAGTCTGTATTCCAGTAAGTACTTAAAAACAAAACTATGAAACTACATATTGCAAATTATTCTCTTTTTTATCGATTGTGCTTCCTTATTTGCATTTGATATAATGCCAATTTATCTGATAATTAGCACTCTCTAACGCCAATAACAATAAATTATTACTTATATTTTATTGCATTTGTGAAATATCGTAAAAATAAACTAATCCTTATTCATTATTCCGAAAAAGCTCCCTCTTTTCGTTGAATAACTAAGTAAATTTTCATTCAGTCATAAAATTCTAAACAATATTTGTATCTATAAAAATGTCTTAGGTTTCTAATAACTTCTATATCTTTTTAAAAAAAACAGTTTGTTCTTTTTTTAAAATTAACCAATATACTTTGTTTTATAATTATCTGAGGATTTATTTAACTAAATATTAAATTTTATCTTAAAAAAATATTTTTGAAATAAAACTGCCTAAACAATCCAGTGGTACTTGTATACTACATGTAGGGAACATATAAAAAATGATTGTTGTAGGGAATTCTAAGATCCCTTGCCTCTTTGCTTTGTTAAATGAATTTTCAATGCCGTATTTATTTATTACAACCAAAATCTTCAAAATAACTCAAGAATTTACGTTGATAAATATATTGAAATAAATACGACGCTTTACTTCTATTTCTGGTTTTTCAGCAGTGGCTAAGATCAAAAACAGGCTTTTTATTCCAAATATTATGATTTAACAATTACTTTTCCATAAACCTAATTATATTTTGTTTATTAGGTGTTGATATCAATAATTTTAAAAAGCGTCAACTGATATGAAGTAAATTTCGGGTCTAAATAGGTTTAATTGATATTCGGAATTAAAAGTTATGACATTCAGGTAAAGGATATTTTCACTGTGTAACTGAAAAAGTATTTTATAAACATGACTATTAAGAGTAAAATATATTTGATTTGAATTATATGTATGAATATTGTTTAATTCACTTTAAAACTACTATTTATTGAACAATTTATATACTTTTCAAAAAGAATAAAAATAACAAGAAAAATAACTAAATGAAATATTTACTAAAAAATGAAAAAAAGAAGTTTTCTTAAATTAACATTCAATATTTTTAGTTATTAATTATAGTCCTACTTATATAAATTTTGATAACAACGAAATAGAAAATTGGAATGTCATGGATCTATCGTTTGCTGCAATAAATGTTAAATACGTATCATACTGATGTGTAACATAACTAAAATTTAAATACATATAATTAATACATTTAAGAGTATTTGATGACATATTTAAGCAAGGAACAGTTACTACACCGGTCTAGTTATATGGATAAATGTATACTAATAATGAAAAATGTATTTAAACAATAAAATGAAATCGCAACTTTAATTTTATTTATTTAAATAGCATTTATAAAAGCGTTATTATAATCATTTACTTGTCCCGATTCTCTTAATTAGTTTATGCCGTTTCAAATTATCTTTGTTTAATTTCTTTAACAGACAGTTTTACTTCTTCATAACCCATTTCTTTTCCAAAATATCGAATTGAATATTCAATGGCAGTTTTCACAGAAACATTTCAGAATTCACTGATTATTTGAATTGAGGTAACATTGCTAAGTATTTCACAGATTCTATACAAGGTATGAGCTATATAATCCATGTCCCTTTATTTCATGAATTTAATAAATGCCTTTGAATTTATTGATATTATTGCCAAATTTTCATTCACACAGAAATTTAAATTTTTTCATGGTTCTAAAAATACGAACTATGTTTGTAATATCATTTTTGATTGAATGCTATGGTGTTCATTCAAGAGATTATTTTAAAGATTTACTAAGATTCTACACTTGATAGACGTATGAAACCAAATAACTTTTATTTTAAGGATTCGATTTATAAATATATCTAGTTAATTATGGGTTATTAAAATTATTGTTTTCCCTAAAAGAACTAATGTTTTTAATTAATGAATTAAAATTTAGGATATATATGTTTAGCACATATATATCCTAAATTTCAATTCCTTTATTATCAGCTATAATAAAATTTCAAACAGGCAAATATATAATAATATATTTTTTTTACTCAAAAAAAGAGAAGATCATATTAAAATTTAAAAAGAAGATACAAAATAAATTATGAAGCAAAATATGCTGTGCAAAACGCTTTCAAATTCTTCTATCTTTTGAAAGACAACATATTTTAAAAAATAGCCTTTGAAAAATCATTTGTAATTATGAATTTTGAGGGAATTTCACAATTTTAATTTACTTTGTTTTTAGAAATAATTATTTGTATTTCTATTTAATAAATAAATTTTTCAATAACGTGTTTTCATAATTGAAAATTTATTGTGTAATTAACCAATAATTTTTCAATAATAGTAGAAATGTATCTATTATTTTACCACTATTTTTTCAAGTTTTTTTTAAAATTAATATGAGAGTTTCTAAATATATAACATTTTTCTTCTGAAACTGTGCAATATTTTCTTTTGTTATATTATTCTTCTAAAAGGTAAGTATTTTTCACAAATCTCATGATTATATAAAGCCCTAAGGAAAATTAAATATTAAGTTCTTATTATTTGTTTAGAAATAAGATAAAACTTATTTTTAAGTTATTTTATAGATGGTTATCAACAATAGCATAATACTAAAGAATTATATATTTAAATACCCTTTGGTTTTAACTATAGGAAAAATCAGAATTTAAGTTTTGTTTATTGCAATAATTTTTATTATATTATATGAACATTTGAAATGCTTTTATATATGTTATGTTTAAAAATTCAAAAATTAGCTACTTAAGAAACGGAAATTATAAATAAATAAAAAATGAATAACTTATAAAAACGCAATATTTTTTAGTAACGTATCGTTTGAAGTAAAAATATTCTATAAGCTTATGATAATAACTCAACATAATAAAGTCATTATATTGCATGTTTTTATAAACTTAATCCCCTAATTATTATGAAAGAACTTGACATAAAAACAAGTCTTTAGTTTCAGGAAGTTTAGACATCTTTAAAAAAATTACATCATGATTGCAGTTAATAAGGGATATGATACTAAAATAATTCTTAAAATTACTTTATGGTTTTTAATGAAACTTTTTCTAACCTTAAGTTTACTGGGGACTTTTCAAAAACTTTCAATGGTATAATAAACTGCTGAAAATAATATTAAAGATTATTAAATAAAGCTAATTTTAATTTCGAAATTGATGGTTTTTGAAAATGTTTTTTAATAAAAATTTGAATCAAAAATAATGTTTTGCAAAATTATTTAATGCATAGATTTTTTATCCATAATTTCTATTTTATTAATTGAACTAATATTTCATAAAGTGTAATTGCTTTTGAGATATTTTTTTTTTTAAAATTATTACATTTATTCGTATGTTTTGTTGAAAATTCAAAATTCCATACATTTTATTAATTTTCCGATAATTTACATCGAATAAAAAGCATTCCAGAAAATAATATGAATTAAATTTTATAAATATAATTTTAAAGTGACATTCAGCATGTTAAAATGGTTTTATACATTATAAGCAATAAAAAAATATATAATATAAATATAAAAAGAATACTATACTTAAATTTAATTTTCATAATTTTGGTAAAAATATTGATGTAAATGTTTATGATATTTCATTGTTTATTCTTCATATGGATTCCTTTTATTGTTCCTCAAACAGATTGCAGTAAAGCAACTTAATTATGTGTTTCTAATACAGATTATATAAAAGCAATTAAATTAAATTTTGAAAAATCTGTGAATTTATAACTGTAAAATAAAATTATTTAAATTTATCTCTTATAAATCTTCATTAATTTACGTACATACTGTTTACTGAAAGACAGTTTATTATTTGATGGCAAAAATCATTTTTATTTGCCCCAAGCATTAAAAATTAAAAATAATAATATGGCCGTTTTGGATATACGTGAATAATATAGACATAAAGTGTAAATAATTTTATTATAGCTGAAAAAGTTTTAGAATACCTTTTTAAAGTTACTTTCGAATAGTAAAACTCTTCGGAAGTTATAAAAAATTTATTTTAATATTCAGCATTTTTATATTGTTCTCTAAAACAGGTTTTTGTCATAATTTTAAGAATTACTTAAAATACTCGCATGTATTTTGAGTAATACTTAAAATACTCGTTGGATTTTTTAAGTATTACTTTGAGTACTACTCTTGAATATTTATTTAAATTAGTATTAGTGTAATGCTCTTGAGTATTTATTTAAATTAGTATTAGTGTAATGCTCTTGAGTATTTATTTAAATTAGTATTAGTGTAATGCTCTTGAGTATTTATTTAAAATTTTAAGTATTACTCTTAAGAGTTAATTTAAAGTTTTAATTATTAAATATTACTCTTAATTATAATTACCCTTTAAACTTTAATTAAAAAATAAATATATTAATCTTAAAATTTAAAATGCAAAATATTAGATACTACATTTTGAGAATGTTAAGTATTATTTAAGTAATACTTTACACAATATACATTGAATTCATATAAATTATATTAATGAATTTAATTTATTATTAATGAATTTAAGTAATACTTTACACAATACAATATTACACAATACAATAAGTAATACTTTACACAATACAATATTACTTAAGTATTACTTAAGTAATACTCAAATAATATATATTAAGTAATATATATATTTGTTAAGTAATACTTTGAGTACGTATTAAGCATTAAGTATTACTTAACAGTGCTAAGTATTTCTTAAGAGTTTTAAGTGTTACTCAAAATTTTTCACAATGACTTTTAAGTATTACTTGAAAGTCATTGTGAAGGATTCTGAGTTAATCTATTTTATTTTTAATATTAAAATAAAATTTTATTTTATTTTCACTATTAGCTATTTTTTTTATATTCACTAAATAAATCAAGTTAAAAGCTAATTAAATTCAAATTTAAAATCACATCACAACGTTATCTAATCGAAACCCAATTATGATTAAAGGTAAAACTATTATTTTACAACCAGCCATGATATGAGAAATTCCTTAATTTGCATCATGTTTCTAATGTTTCGAGATTTTTTAAAGATAATATGTATCCCTTACAAATATGTTTATTTTGCAGTAAAATTTTATTTTCAGAATATAACTAAAGTATCACAAATCAAACTCAATCAATTTTGCAATATAGAGTAAGCTTCGATGTTCAATTTTTTCCCTTTATTCATCAAACATTTTTTAATCTTGGAATATCTGTCTTCAAAAATAATATATAGCAACATGCAAACGTTATTTACTTTCCAAATATTACTGGCATCGTAATAATATTTAGGATTGTTTTATAGGATAATTGTTATGAAACAAAATTTCATCACTAAACAATTAGCAACGAGGTGCAAACAGAGAAAACATTAGAAAACAGATATCCGTTGAAATTAAAAAAAAAATCTCTGTTGCATTAATCTATATATTTGTACTCGGAAACATATTCACAACAAAACAAAAGATTTATATAATTAAATTAAGTCCAACATAAAGAAGAAAACTAAAGGCTCTTTGATGAAAAATCATATCACTCAAATCATATATTCCTTCTAAGAATTGCTGATTTTGAAGTGTTTATGCGGTTAAATCTTTTGAAATTCATTATAAATAAAGAGATTAATATAGGTTTAAAAATGAATATTTCACTGTCAAGCATTAGGAAAGATAGCGTTCAGATGGATTAAATATTAGGAGAGGCAGCTTTTAGTTAATACTATGATAACAGCTATACAATTTCTAAGAGATTTACAATGAAAGAAGGGCATTTGCGTAATCTTACGTTTCGAATAGTTTAAAACATATTTTGTAAATGTTAAAAAAAAATATGTTTATAAGTATAATATACAATCATATACAATCGTATCATGAAGGAACGATATGATTTCTTTAAGTGATTATATTTTCACTTATATTTTAATCAATGCTTATTTTAGAGATGACATGCATATATTATTGTCATAAAAATTAAATAATCCTAAATTATAAACATAGCTCATAAAAGTTTCTCGATAAATAGATAAGAATTTATACATTATCATAAATATAGTATTATTTTGCATTACATAACAACTATTTTATATTTTAAAACCTCAAACAAAACAAAATATTCATTATGTTCTCAGTGGTGACTTATAATTTTTCATGAGCACATTCAAATATAATAAAAATAACTATAGTAAATTTTCTTATTGAAATGAGTTAGAGAAATCATTTATTTTGAGTGCGTGAAATTCATATTGTAGTAATTCATATTGTATTTAAAAAACAGAGTGTAATGCAAATATTATAATCATAATTTTCTGTTAATTTCTCATGGGATTCATATGGAATTATAATAAAAATCAGATTATAATGATTCTTATTTCTAGTAAATTTTTTTTAATGTATGGTATATAATAAAAATGCTTTTATTATAATAATAAAGCATAAGGTAAAATAAAATTACATTATTAGTATTTTAAATATTTGTGAGTAAATTTTTATGTTTTTACTAGACATAATTTTTTTCAAATTTATATTAAGTTATATATTGTTTGCTAAATGTTATAATAAGTAAGAAATAAATTTTTCCAACAAATGGCTAGTTAGTATGTAAAATATCATGAAAGATAGAATATAGTTTAGAATATTTTTTTTTAAAACTATATAAAATATAGTTTTGTGTTTCAGTATACTTAATATTGCAAAATAATTAAAAGGAAAGAAAGTAAAATATATTTTAACATGATAAAATATTTATGTTCGCAATATACATGCATATATGTATACATATTCTTTTTATGTTTCAGTGAAATTCCTTTCAACATGAATATAGCAAGTTCAAATTATGTAACTTGCCCAAAAATTGTATTTTTGAATAAATATTAAAATAAAGTTTTTACACTTCTAAACATAATACATGATTTTTAATTCCTCTTTCGTAGTTTGGGAAATCCCAATAAAGCTCAAACTATTATATTTTTGTTAAGAAAATAATTTAGAGGTTAATCCTTCTATATACTCGTAAATCCTTAATACCCATAAAAAATCACTATATTTTAATTTAATTTAGTAATGTTCATATAACTGCTTACAAAAAATTTATTTAAAAAACTTTCAATAAATAAAAAAATTGAAAATTATAAAGAAAATATTTAAATATTTTTAGCTTACTCACTATATAAGAATCATGTTATGATGAAATAAAAAAAAATATTCTACTCACATTACATACATTTATCGAGATAGATGTATGTAATTCAGGACTCATATTTTTGACACAGTTAATGTTAGGTGTGCATAAACATGCAATCCGAATTCTGCTATTACCTAATTATTAATAGATGAATATTTTTGTAGTTTAATCTACTTTAACAATAGAAAAACGCTAGGAAGACTTTAAATAAAATATATGTTTGACGTTTCAAGAGAGTTATCAATTTTTTCATTGTGCAATTTTTATTAAATTAACGATAATATTTTTTAACTTAAAGAACATAAAGGAATTTTAATTTTTCAAAAAATTCATTGGAAGCATAAAATAAAATTTGTTGTAATACATTGGTTTTTTCTAATTATATTATTCCATTCCTTTTATCAGATATGGTTAGTAATCATGACATTTGGCCATGCCAAGTCCGCCCGTCTAGATAGAGACTAGGCAAATGATGTCAGAGAGGGAGTGTCTTCCGTTTTTTGAATAGAGCACCCTCATACGAAGGTGGAAGTACGACTTTTTAGCTCATAGATGGCAGCACCATCTGAATCTTCCAATTTAGAGGTTGAAACCAGTGAAGTCCCATTGCCTGGTTCCAACTACCCTCAGAGGTATTAATTTGTAATGGAGGACATTGTGAGCAGATAGATTTTACGTGCCCCAGTCACTATAAGTGAACACGACGGATTTTCGGCTATGCCGCGATTTGAACTCACCACCTTCTGGTAACGAGAATGTTGCCCTAACTAACCAGGCCACCGTGGCTTTTATCAGCTTTTGCTTATATACATGTATTTTTACCAGATATTGCTTATCAGATATTTCTGTGTGTGTGTTAATTCATATTGTGTTTTATAAACTATATTTTAACTATATTTTAAGGAATTCAGTTTATTTTAAAGTTCCCATTTATTAAGTAGATTATTTTGAAATTTTTTTTTAAAATTAATCATTTATTAAAAGTATTTTTTCAAGTTAAAAAATTATTTTTTATTATTTTGTGAATTGTACTTCTTAAGTAAAGATATTTAAGCATCTTTAGTCAATTAAATAATTATTTCTCGTATCGATATTTATAATGCTTAATAACAAAATCTACATTTTAAGTAACTTTTAGGATAACAAAATCCACATTTCAGTTTGTTGTAAAATGTATTTGTCAGTCTATAAATTATACAATGTAATAATAAATTTTATTTGTAATCGTTGACTTAATATATGAAATATTACAAAACTAAAATAACTTATGTTGATTATAAGTTTTCTTGTGTAATAATTATTTTTATAATACGTAAAAAGGAAATTTTCTTCTGTTGTATTGTTATAGCTATAATTTCAAACATAGTTATTGCAATATTAAAAAAATAGAATTTTGCTCTCAAAAACTTTATGAATTTAACATTTTTAAAACTGCTTTTTAAAATACTTAAATTTATAATGTTGGAATTATTCAATCATTTCTGTTTTATTGACATGTTTTATTCTTAATGTTGGTTAATTGATCTATTTAAATTTAAAACATTTTAAAAAGTTTAAGGAAAAATTTAAACCATTTAATATTGGATAATTTTGAAATATTCAAATCATTTCATATTTTTGAATTGCAATACAAAAATGTTAAAAAACGCTTTCCCCTTTTAATATATTTTGTTTCCCACTATTTCTTTTTGCATTCTCTCATAGCAAATCATATATTTCACGTACTTGTTCTTTATTTAAAACACATGATTAGAAGTCCTCTTAAGTAAGACTACATAATGAAAATATTTATCATAATCTATTAGTGTTTTGAATAATATTAAATGCAAAACTTACCAAGTTATTTGTAAAAGCGTGTTAATTTGTACCAAGAAATGCTTACAGATTTAAACGTATTACTAATAAAGAAATATGAATGTCAATAAATATTAAAAACATCCTTTTAAAATTTATAAAACATACCCTGTATTTTCTTATTCTTAAATCAAGCTCATTATTATTTAAAATAAAGGTTTTTTGGTATATAATTAATTTTGATTAGGAGTGCAAAGTGTAAGAATAAAATACACCTCTTATCTCAATTGCAGTTTAATTACAGTTTTATCCTAAAATATATATATTTGAAATTTAGATTTCTGGAATTTATAACTAACACCTGTAAGCTTTGACAATTCTTTCCTAAAATATTAGGAATATCTAATGCCTTCATATTAATTTTGGAACATCACAACAAAAGTGCGCAAACAGTGACGTCATGACGCACGTGGGAGGAGCGAGATCAAGCTCAAGATACACGAGTTGAGAGGACGGAGGGAGTGAAAGGAAGATGCCAATCCAACACACTCACAACCGCTCCAACCACCGTAATAGCTGCACTCGCTTTTAAGAAACTCTCGCGCTTCAGAGAGGAGTTCTTTTAGTTTCCTCCCAGAAAAACTCTGGAACAACAAGTGGTTTTTTGTGCTCTCAGATAAAAAAAATGAACTTTTCTCCACACTTTACTTTCATGTATTTTTTTTTCTTTCTCGGTTCTTCGCTTCCCATTAATATAGCTTTTTGAGAGAATTTTTTAAGAAGTGAAAGTGGTAAAAAGTAAAGTCGTCGATGGTAAGTGTTCTCAAGCTTCCCCAACTTTCATTATATGATAGTAAATTTTGAAAGTGCACTGCGTTTGCAAAAAGTGATTTTTATCGCATTTTCATTTTGTTTGACATTTACAAAATATTTAAAGTTGACTTTATGACATAAATAACTTATTTTAATTTAATAAATAAATAAATGTTTGAAAATAAAATCAATAACTAAATGTTTGAATCATGAAAAGCTTAGAAAAAAACGTTATTGTCGTTTTTATTTAAAAAATTTGGATTCAACTAATTAGCTTAATAAAATAAATTGTTTTTAATTCTTTTATTGTTTTAAAAATAATAAATGTGTATCAAAATTAATTTTCTATGAAAGAAATTATAGTAATGTTCTCTGTACTAAATTATTTTTTCAAAGTATGCTTAATTTATCAAAGTTTTAGATGATATTTATTTTAGCTTTTCAATTTTAAAGATTGTATATTTTATTTAATTCCAAATGTGTTATCATTTTTCTACTCATTTATGTTTTATGTGATTTTCAAAGCATGTTGCGCTTTTGTTGTTATACAATAAATTAGTTTTTGCTCCAAAATATTTATTTGTTGATTAATAGGTGCTAATTTTAGCAGAAATTAATCTGTACAGTATAATTATAATCGAAATAAAATATATATTTCATATAAACTTAAATATTATATAAATATAAATATTTAAAACAACTTTCTATTTTAAAGATAATTTTAAGTTATGTTTAAAATAATTTTTAAACTGAAAAATGCAATTTAATACTTTCAAGGAAATTAAGTTTTTCATTTTATGTACCATTCCATATATGCAAATAAATAATAATAAATAACAATGTAAGCAGATGTAAGTATATAATTAGAAGTTAATTTTTCTGATTAACATAAGAAATGTAATTAAAAAGAGAAATAGTTCTTATTTTAATTATAAAGAATACATGCAAATATATATTCTTATGTGGTAAATTCTTATGTAAAATGACTTAATGAGAAACTATAGATTTTGAATATGCACCGTGCTTTTCGTATATACCAAGCTCTATTTTTTTAGGTTTTCTTCCCTCTTTTGAAAGTTATTTTTTTATTTTAAGATTCTTTTCAATGCTAAAATCATAAAAAAATATAAGTACTATTAATAACAAATATTCTATTATTTTATCATATAATGAAAAAACTTGGATGGCGAGAATATATTTTTATAAGATACAGAAATAAACTAACTAATTTATGCTTTATAATGATTTAATTTTAAATTAATCTTTGGAAACCTGAAATTTAAAAAAAAATATTTTCGATAAGCCATTTTAGATAAACAATAATTGTTCACTATAAAATTTTATTTTTTCTCATTACAAGAAAAGAAGTAATCATCTTATTTTAACATTTTTTAAATTTTTTTAAAAAAGAAAACATAAAATTTTTAAATTTTTTAATTGGGATAACGGTGACATTTTTAAGCAATTATTTATACTTCAGTTAATTATATTATTTTATAAGTATTTCCATTTTCATTTAATATTTAAATTATATATAAAACTTTCTGCATCATATGGAGAATACAATTAAAGAATGGTTATCGAGCACTTATTCATTTTATAAACTAAACTTTATCTAATTAACTATGAATTTGTGATGTTATAGATTTACAACCATGAATTTATTAATATTTTTGCTTTAAATTTTTAAAAGTAACGTATAGTCCAAATATTTGTTTTAAAAATATTTTCGCATTTGTATAGCATATATTTATTTTAAGATTCATGTGAAATTTTCATTATTTACTGTAAAAAGGTTTATATTAAAGAATTGTGTAAAACATTATCACAAATTTTTAGCATTTGTTAAAATATACAGAATGTACGTGGTATTTTTATATCAAAGAATAATATCGTTATAATAATGTTATTGATAAAATTGGGATTTAATTGCATTAATAGTATGTATTTGTTAAGATGTAATAGTTTATATCTTTCTTTTATACAATTTTACATTTATAATAAATTTATGGCTATGCATTAGTATGGTTATATTTATATTTTTACTAAGTTACTACTTTCTCATCAGTGATAAAAAAATTTATCTCAAGATTAATTAGCAATTAATCCTTATTAATTAATTGTTTTGCTTATTTATATTGCCCTTTTGTGACAATATAAGGGAAATGTTAAATTATAAAATAGTCTTTCCAATTTCTCTTACAATTATTAATTTTTTACCCCTGAAATTTATTAAAGTGAGAAAAATATTTTGTATGTAAAATATTGTTTAACAAATTCAAATATGAAGAAAATGTTTTTTGTTCATATTTTCTGGAACTTGTATTGTATTGAAAATGTCTAACGATTAACGAAAAATGCTTAACGACAGTTAAATACTTGAAAAATAAAACTTATTT
>JAPDSC010098861.1:155803-168572 GCA_026290005.1 Latrodectus geometricus | reverse complement strand
TTTTTAGGTTTTTGTATTATTATTATTGGACAATTAAAATAAACCTTATCTAAAAAAAATTTGATGCTATATAAATACATTTTCGAGGGATTCTCTATTCAATAAACTTTTAGATTCAATATACTCTTGTAGTTTTGGCATAGATTCAAATATATTTAATTTTTAATAGAACTTGATATAATTTCGATTCAGATATTAGTAATCCTTTGCACTCAATGGTTTAAACCTTCTTCAGTTAAAAGTAAATTAGAATAAAAAAGTGAAAGATGTCATCAAAAATAAAATGTCTAGTACATTATATTTCAAAATTTAAATTATACTCAATTTTTTTTAAAGTATATATCATAACACATGATTTTCAAAAAAATAAAGTTAGAAATTTTTGTGGAATTTTAAATTTGTATATATATGCACACAATATGTGTCCAAGAAAACAAAACGCAAGCCATGTAGATCGTTTTAAAGATTGAAATAAAGATTAAGCCAAATTGTGTTCCATAGTTAGCAAAAATATCGCCAATTCTTTGTGGTATTTTTAATTGAGGAGCCAATTTTTTTCTCGCTTAGTTCACTGAAGTAGATAATTGGTTAAGGATAAAAATGTTAATTTTGCCTGATGTTAACCACAATGCTTACAACGCATCGATAATTAGAATTAGCAGTGTTATTTTGTACAGCCTTTTTTCTTTGGTGGTATTATTCAATTATTAGAATTCCAATTCCATAACCCGAATTCACCGGATGTATTTGAAACGACCATTGATAATAACTGTTTGTAGCTTTCGTTGATTAATTGGATAGTCTACCTTATTACTTTTTTATTCACGAGTCTTTGTTTGTTTTAGTTCGCTATTCAAAAGTAATTCAGCGTGAAAAAAAACTGTATTTAATATATTGATTAAAAATATTAGAAAATTTAGTACAAGGCTTAAAAATTTGTTCGAAAGAAGAACGACATAAATTTATCAGAATTTATGTGACACTTAATTCTAACAACAGCTACATTTTTTTACAATCTATCCTAGTGTAATATATAACCTAAAAGATAAAATTTAGTGTAAATTAATATATTAATATTAAAAATCGTAAATAATTAAAATGGAAAATATACTATCTAAAATGGTCTTTAGAATTATAAATACTGAAGTGAATTGCTTGAAGGAGATATGATATTTTGATAGTTAAAGCTGATTTTATTACAGATTTGATTATATATATCACAAAAGCTGTTCTAAGTTGACACAACTAAAATCCGGCGTTTAAGTTTTTATTTTAACTGTCAAAAAGTGTTCTCGAACGAAAAATATACCAAATATAATTTTCAAGATTTATTTTTTAGAAAGTATATGTGTTTCTTTTCTTATATTAAATATCACACTTTGCAGTTTAGATCTTTCGATTTTTATAAAATTATTTCTCAAAAATATTTGTACAAATATTCTTGAATTTCAACTTATATAAGCAATCGTTTCTAAAAAACTCATTTTAGCTTACAATTTAGAGAATAATTTCTTACTGTTTTTTGATTTGTAAATTGATGCCCACAGTCCTCAATTTGTATTTGCTTGAACTGAGCATTTATTACTGCCAAATGTAAATTGGATCTAATGTATTTTTATTACTTAACAAGAAGACATAATTATAAGAATCAAATTTAGGTTTGTGATTTAGAAAACTAGATTACTATTGTCATCGATTATGCCCAAGTTTTCTTATCTTTTCTACTAAATTTATAGTTGAATATAAATTATTTAAGAGTTCTTATGGCATATTCTTCATTTAAGGCATTAATTTATTATAGGCATAAGTTATAAGTGAAATAGCAATAGTCATTTAAGATAGTACTCCCTTTGAAACAAAACTATAAGCATATAAAAGATTGAATATCAATGTAATAAGAACTTAAAAAAAAACAAAAAAAAAATAATAATTAATATATAAGTACCTTTATTTACATTTCAATTTCTTGCAGAGAAAAACTGCTTTTTATTTAAGTAATTTTTATAATTGAATTTCAGAGTAGCAACGCAGGATTATTGTATTATGTACTCATAACTGTCTTAAAGAGATCATTTCTGTATTCTTTGCTTTAGATGAAAACTGTTCCACAGTAGACAAGAAAAAAAAAAAATATGCAATTTATTCTATGTTTATTATCTAATGCTTATTCTTTTAACAGGAATGTTATTGATATTAAGAAAAGGAATGGTACAAAAATAATCATTATATTGAATTGTTTGTTATTTAAATATATCAAAAACTGTTATAAGGTTAAATATACATTTATAAATAGTCATAGAATGAAAATAATTTTAATTACCTAAATATGATTATTTGAGTTTTCATAACTTGATGCATGATAAAATATACAATTATTTCTTTAATGAAAGCAATTTGCCTTTCTTAGGAAACTACAATTTTAAACCTTTTTTTATAATAATAGTTTAATTTGGGCCTTTATATATCATATAAGCACAATAGTTTAGTTTGAATGATTATAATGAGGCAATTAAGTTGGTAACAAGGAAAATTAGTGTGTGTACTTAATGGTTGAGCTGAATTATAATTAGACATTGACTTCACTTCCAATAGTTAGCAATTTTTTTTAAAAAAATAACCATTACCATTGCCCGTTATACAACCTTTCTGCAGCACTAAAACTAGTCCTAATCTACAAATTCATCACCTCTATCACGGGGGAAAAAATGTCACGTGATTTTACACGAACGGTTTTCGCATAAACACTGCTCAACGTCGATTGTTCTCGATGGTAGGTCGCAGGCGAATCGATAAACGAGCGTCTTTCTCATTTAACGCAAACAAACATTCTATAATCGTTTCGATTCGCTCGAGCAAGGTTGCCCTGCGTTTTTATTAAATGACTGTTTTCTCCTGTAAACACAACCGACCATTTGTTAGCAGTTAAAATAGGGCTGTTTCGAATCAAATCGCACTTGACGCTCTGCATTTTGGCGAGTGTAAACAAAAACGATGAAAATCATTATGATCAGGAGGCACGAAACTGCACACCAGGCACACTTTGCTCGCGCATTGGAACGATTTTTTTTTTCTCTCCCTTGCGATTCGATCTCTTACAATTAGAACCTTTTTTGGTGGGATGTAATGTAATAGGATCACGCGATATTAATGAGATACAGTCACTCCCGCCTTTTTCTCCGCCATAGAACAAATTGCCGACAGACCCGTTTCTGGAGTTGGTCGTTAAACTATCTCTGAAAACATACTCTGGGTAATAATTTTTTAGATATTTCAAAAGTACTGCAATTGACAAGCTTAACTAATGACGTATTTTTTTAAGACATCAAAAGTTGTTCGTTGCTTTGGTGCGAATTATTTTTACTGACCCAATTTATTTTCTGATATAATTCGGTTTTTTCCACAATATCTCAACCCTTAAAATAACATTCAAAAAGGAATATATTCAAAATAAATCCCTTTCATGAAATTTTCCTGCAAATAGAGTAACCACCAGAATTATTTCTGTGTTACAGTGGTACTAGTACGTTCTACTACTGTTCCAAATTCTATTTGTGTACCATGCTTAATTCTGAAAAATATCATTTAAACTTTTAATATTTTATAAAAAAAATGATTGAGTTCATTACAAATGATAAAAATCGGTACTTTTCAACAGTTTAACCACTAAACTCCCTGATAAATATTGAATTTTATCCCAGATCAAATTTAGCTCTATGTCATTAAAACGGAAGACTTTACCAACATTTACCATGACATTATTTAGTTGATATGCTTATCTCCTGGTTTTACTTGGATGCCACAAAATGTTATTAGTTACTTTCTATGTATTTGTCTATTTCAATATTAACCACTACTCATTTAAAAAAAAAAGGAAAAAATAAATGAATAGCTATTTAATCTAACGATGATTTCCCAACAATTTTTTTCTCTTTTTCCATTTCTCATCTTCTTTACAAAGAAGAATGAGCAATTAACACAACAGACCATCCCAGAAGCCACAATTTGCGATTGTCTCAAATGCTACACGTGTCCTTAGCATTGTTTCAAGAAAGTGGCAACAGATTGTAAAGGGAAACAAAACGTATTAATATCCATATCTTTTTTTTACCTTCATATGATTCCTATCAAACAACGTGGGTCTATTAAGTTGTTTCCTGGGGCGAAACGACAGACGGTGCAGTTAAGAAGACCTCCATTTGGACCACTGCAATTACAAATGAATCATTTTCAAATGATTATCGTTCACTTCTGGGCACATTCGAATCTTTTTTTTTTTTTTTTTTTTTTTTTCTCCTTACTATTTTAACTTCCATGTATGAGGGTATGTAATCTCTTTGAAATGGACACTAAATGTTCAGGGAGAGATGACCTTGCAGTACATTCTTATAACCAAATGGCAGAAAAAAAACTCTGGTTTTATTTTAAGTTAATTTTTTTTATGATGAGTTTGTGGAAAAGATTACCTCTTGTCGTTGTGGTGTCCTAAGGGTTTGCTTCGAGCGATTTCTTTTTTTTGGATGTTGGACACATGATGACAAATTTTCATCATCGCCAGAGAATGCTTGCGTGGCTCACAATCAAATTTCCCTGTCTATCTTGTTTTTATTTTCGATCCTTCAACGCTTACATAAGCTGCTTAACAGAACTCTTGTCATACACAGCTGAGTTTCAATTAGTCTTATGCTGTTGAATTTTGAAATCTCAAGCAATTACAGATAAAAATTCACCAAGGAGCTCCATCATTTAATACAACGAATTCAATGTAATTTGACATTTTGGGTTGTGTGAATCTTGTACCGTTATTTACTAGAATACTAGATTATTTTATAAAGTCAATAATTTTAGTATTATGTACTATTTTACTATAAAACAACGTGTTTGAAACATAGTTTAAATATCTTATAAATTATAGTATCAAAATAATTATATCATTGATTTGTTGAGCAAATATTTATTATGAATATATTTCCTGAATCAATCAATCAATCACTAATCATCAATCTATCACTAAACCACTAGTTTATTTTTATGTGTTTTGTTCTTTAAATTTCATTTTAAATAGTCAAAAGAATTGATTATGAATTTTTCAGGAAATATTAATCTAAATTAAATTTGAAAAGAAAATATTATTGTATAGTTATTTCTTAAACTTAAAACATTTAAATGAGTAAATTTGATTTTTTAATGTTAACAGTTAGTTAATGCACATACTTATAAATAATACTAAATATTATGCAGTGTTAATGATTTAATACAAATAATGACACTAATGTATCAAGATAATATTAATTGATCAAGAAATTCTTTATATATTTAATTTGTGAATACTCATTTGTACTCACACAATGGAAAAATAATTATCACTCAATTTATTTAGGGTCTTTTATTCGACAATGATTGATCGTGAAGATAATTTATCAATATCTTGGCATGCAATTAAAATTGTTTATTAATTTATGTTACTAAATTAAAAGATTAAGACTTCTAAATATAACTTTGAAACCATCAAGTTGATAATTTTATAATTGATTTTGTATTCTAAATGTTCGCATCTAAATAATCATATCCATTTCATCAAAATCATTGCCTATTACATTTTCTGTTTTTAAATGCATGAATAAACTGTTGAATTTTTGAAAAGTCTGCAAAAGTTGTTATTGTCCCCCCCCCCCCAAAAAAAAATCTACAATATGTAAAAATTTTCTTCTGATTATTAATTTGCAACAGAACGATTTTATCGAACTTCTTGTTGCAATAAGACTTTATTTGCCAACGAATGGCAATAAGAAAAGATAGGAAAGGAATTAGAGTTGGATTTCCCGAGTAAAATTTTAACTATTGTGTTCTATTTCTATGCGTGAATATCTTACTTATGTGTTGTGCTCTCTTATTAAGCACATTGAAATAAATGATTTTCTGAGTTATCCGGTAACATTTTATTTCAAGAAGAATTAGATTTTGCTTTCTTTTCCATCAGATGGCAACAAGAACAAAAAATTGGGAGTAGAATTTCAGCTACCATGAAGTGAGGTTATGGAATGATATTTTCCGAATTAATTTAATCATTGTATTCGATTCTTAGATATAAAGTAGTAACTGTTCTTTTTTTATGCTTCGAAGTAGATAATTTTCTGCTGTAACAGGCGTTGTTTTTATTCTAAAAAACTTTTCAAAATGAAAAAAAGAATTTTTTTTCATCTTTCTCAATTGCATAAACTATTTAATTTTTTAATGCCGCATTTCATTAATTTAGCCTACTTATATACATATTGCATGAAAATGTTCTACAAACACTCCTAAATATGAAATTCCTATTTGTTTTCTATATACATTGCACACCAACTTCACCATATATTTGGAACGAGATGAAAGAACACCCGCGTTTCTTAACATGAGAAATCCAATTTACCAATTACACATCAAATACACTGAATATTATTGATACAAAAGTAATTGATCATATTTTGCTCATGAAATAAAGAAAAGTCAAGGTATTATGCCCTTCGGTTAAGACACGAATTGAGACTCGCCCTCTACTTCATTCTTGCTGGGGTTAATTAGAAATTTCCCCTTTTACCCTCTAATGAAGATAATACGAAAGAAAGCAAATTTTTCTTGCCGTGGTTTAGAGTCAGACACGGGGAGAAATATTTCATCAAGCTCCTTCCTCTGCCGATATCGCCTCTTTGAAATTAACTTTTAATGTTGATGGGGGTGGGGACAATATTCAGTGTGACCCCCCACTAGCAACTACGAGGCGTAGAAATTAATTTGGGCGGTTTCGGTTTTTTGAAGAAAAGAGTTAGGCATCTTTAGATCCTTTGATAATTATCGAGCACGTTCCTTTATTTATTTTTTTAAAATGATTTTATATAATTTTTTTTTTACCACCTGCATATTATTTAAAACTATATATTTGGGAGTCAATAAATATTACAGAAATTCAATTTAAAAAAGCAGAAAAATTTAAAAATTAATTTTGGAGAAATGTTCAATATTTCATGACGTAAGTTAAGAAATAATTTTATGCTATTTTTAGGTCTATGATTTGGGAAGTAGATTAATTTACATTTTTGCGATTTCTTTCAAATCGAAATCACTTCTGCATTTTTTTTATTCCTGTCAACACAAAAATGTTGGTTAAATAGTTCATGAATCCTTAAAACAAATTATTTAAATAAAATGATTCACTCTAATAAAAGTAAATTTAATTATACATTTTCTTTTGCAATTTCTTTCAAATCAAAATTGTTTCTACATGATTCTGTACTGTTTATTTCTGTCTACAAAATTATATTTGATTAAATGGTTCGTTATAAAACTCTTTAATTTAATAAAAGTATGATGACATTATGAATAAATTTGAAATAAAGTTTTATTTCTATCTATTCTCTATGCTTAGTAACTCAGTTAAAAAAATGATACAGAAGTAAATTCTTTTAAAAGAATATATTTATATTTCATGATAATTTGAGTACATTCTCATTTTATATATACATCTACTATCACTATTAAAACATAGTTTAGTGCTCAACAGATATTTTTACTGTCGGCACCATGACACGTCTCATAGCTCAATTCATATTGAATGGCTTGTCAATATAATTTATCTTAGAGTTCAACTTAATGATTTGTTCATTTTTCTTTCTTTTATACTTGTAAATCAATCATCTATAATCAGGATATTTATAAGTAGAACAGCATGCAACAGAACTATTATGAAGCACATATTTTCAACGTTATTTTTCTGCAATAAATGCTGTTTTGAGAGTATTTTTGGCGAAAACTAATTTTCTTCCATCTATTCGGTAAGTATTACCTAATAGTAGATTGATGTTCGCGCGATTCGTTCTGTGCATTCTAAAGCCTGAGGGTGACAGTAGCAACTTCCATAGCAGTAGTGGGACATAAATACACATGCTATTGTAGCTTTCGGCAACTATATCAGCCTGAAATTCTTCGTATGGATGATCTTTTTCCTTTCGAAATATTAGAAAAGTTTTCTCAGTAATGATAAACATAGTGAGGGAAGCGTATTATTAAAAACAGGGGTCTGAAAATGCTGCCTCATCAGTAGCTATTCTCATTTTGCTTGCGGGTTTTCTGTCATCACATAATTTGCACATCTCTGGCCCCATTTGCAAAGAAAATGAAATAAACAAGCTTAAAAAAATGATTTTTTGGTTGAAAAATGGGAAAATCTTTGTGTCATTATAATGCGATTTCTCTGACGAAAGCCATTTCAAAATAGTTATTAAAAATGAAACTTACTTATGTGTAATTTTGCTTGGATAGTTTGTTATCAATATAAATAGTTTAAGGTTGTTCTAAATGTGCATCTTATAAAAATATTAAAAGAATTAAAAAATAAATATGATTACACAATAGCAGATAAAATTTAATTTTTTAATGAAATCGTTTAAGTCATTTGATACACTCGTTGATTGAACTTGTTTGATACAATATCGCTTTTATGAAATATATATATTATCAATTCTAACCCTTATATTTAAATAAAATTGTTTTCAATTTATAGTGTATGTCACTGGAGAAAAAATTTTTATAACACATGTTTTTTATGGATCTGAACTCGAAAAAATAAGACATAGTCTTTCCCACAAATATGCAGGTCATCATTTTTTATTAAAAGTTTATCTATCTAATCCTTCAAATTATTGCATATATAAAATATATATGCTCTTTATATATTTTATTTATATATCTACTTATTTAATCCGTATATGCTTTCTACTCATTTAATTTAACCGAACTACATACTATTAGTGTGTATACTTTGCAATGACACTTTTTAATATTTATATTATTTTTGTGACAGTACGATAACTAATTTTGATGTAAATCTCTAAGTTCAGTATTGAATTCAAGTTATTTTTTATTTTGCAAAGGCTATCTGCTTTACATCATACATGTTCGAAGTTTTCCATTAAATGCATGTTACGATAAAGCTAACGATAGATGGTTTATTTACTTTTTTAAATATAGATTAATTACCAAAGATCATGTAAATATAAAAAAAAGCTGAATGGCTGTTACAGTCACGAATAAAATAAATTGTTTCCTATGTCTCTACTACGTAAAACGTTTCTCCTCCCAATGTCAGGGACATCGGTATCAAAATTTAAAAACGCAAATTGGCAACAATGATTCAACTTGAAAGTAATTTCCCGCGCTCGTAAAAAGGTCCGCTCAGTCTCTGCGCATGTCTTTCAAAACACAGGCGCCTTGTGAAAAAAAGGGATCGTAATAATTGGATAATGCTCGACCGACTGATTAATTTTAATGTCCTAATATAATAAATAATAACAATAATACCAGAAGCATTATTTTTAATGATTACATCTCAATACGCCTTATTGAGAGTTGTTCGTTTATGCGGCACTTTTCCGAATCCTCCTTTTATAATAAGTCCGTCCGCGATTATAATTAAGTTCGCATCTTTATGACTTAGCCCTGAGCGTCGTTACGCGAAGATACCCACACAACTATTTAGTATCGCCGTAAAAGGATTTTATGCGGCTTGATTACCATTAAGTTTTAGGTATCACGAAACACAATAAAAATATCCTTTTTCTCTTTGATATCTTTTTGTCTCATTTTTTTAAAAGTCTGATTGGCGAACATTAGACAAGAATAGGAAGGTTTATCTTCCCAGTAACAAGTTTTGAAGTCTGATATTTTTTACTTTGGCGAAATTCAATATTTGAATATTTTAATTTCAGAACTCAAGAACAAATATTTAATCTTTAATATTCGAAATTAAAAATTCACTATACAAGAATTAATATTTAAGAATCACTATTCAACATATAATATTCGATGTTCAAGAATTAAAATTTTCACATTACTTTTGAAACAAATTTAATACTATTTGAAAATTTTCCTTTTTATATTCTACATACTTTTAAAAAAATTATTTACAATATTTATTATTAATTAATAGTATCATGTAACAAAACGTAACTACATGAAAAATTTCTGTTCTGTACACTAAGATTATTGGATTGGTATCTCTACATCGTAACTATGTATATTTAATTAATTTTTAGAAAAAAAATAAATTAATTAAAATGGTAGCGGAACAACTTTGATATACCCCCCCAAAAAATTACGCGCCAAATCTGGCACTCCCTACGGACTTTTTAGGGTTGCTGTTTCTTATTTTGGTGTTACCAATTTAGGTTTTTTCAGCTTTTAGGTTTTTGCTGTTGCCAAATTTAGTATTTTCTTGTATTTTGTACCATTTTTTGAGTTTTTTTAAAAGTTTTTTTATGTATTAATTATTTGTATTTAGCGAGAATCCCTCTTGGCGAGTAAAAAAAGGCGCCAAAAACAGGTATTATGGTTGGTGAAGGAAAAAAAGTCGCCAAATGTCCGATTTGGGGGGGTATATCAAAGTAGTTCCATGGTAGCAAATGCTACCTTGCATAAGAAAGGAATAATATCATAATCATATAGTGCCTTATATAATAACATGTTCTATTTGTAAAAGTTCTATGAGTATTTAATATTTGTTAGAGTGGAAAGAATAATTTCCATGCACTTTCAATAAAAGATCTGTGGAAGCAAAGTAAAAATTATTTATTTCACGTCATTTAATGGAGGGGTGATAAAGTATCATATTTTTCTCGTCAAAGTATTTAGGCTTCACTATTGACACCTGATGAATTTAAATGTGATATACTAATAATAACCTGATAAAATGTTTTTTCTTAGTGATTAACTAAGGATGACATCATGAGTAACGATTTCAGTATACTTTTGTTGCTTAAACAACAGTTTAACCTGATTTTTTAAAATTTAAAATGACTTTCGGGTCAAATAGGGTTTGAACGTAAGAGCTTTTGAATTAAAAAACTTAAGCGTTAAATGTACAACTACTGACTCGCTAAAATGCTTAAAGTAGTTGATTGAATTAAAAGTTTAAAATATGAAATTAATAATAGGAAATATTAACATTTTCATTCAAATATTAATATACCTAGAAAATATGCTATTACTGACATATGATATTCCTTAATTTTAACTTTAGTGCAACCACTAATTTATAATTTTGTTGAAGTAATTTAGAAACTAAAATTATTTCCTCAAAAAAATTCAATGAATTTATAATAAACAAATGAATTTTTGGATAATTATTTTTAATGTTTTAATTTAAAAAACATTAGCGAAATAGGATCAGTACTCTCGTGAATTAGATAAGATATATGGATAGCTTATATTTATTTTGAAAAAAAAAAAAGAAAGAAAGAAAAGATAATTTATTTCTATGTGACAGCTTAGCTAACAATACAATCTAATAATAAACAGCTTAGCTAACAATATAATTTTTTAATTTAAACGTTGTTAAAGTTACAGCAAGGCGGAAAATGGAATCAACATATTTTTCTTTAATATAATTCAATACTGTAGAAGGATTTCTAATCCAAATATAAATTAACTGCGTAAATGTAGAATAATTACATTGATAAATTTGTAGCTGTGTTGTGTGTGTGTGAGTAATTTACATGTGCATGCATAAAATTATTATTATAAATTAATTCAAAATACTAAATATTAATGTGCATAATTTTTTCACATATATTTTATTAAGTTCATATTCATGTTTCCCATTTATTCTTGCTCATATTAACAATTATCATTCGTTCTTGTTCATTTTATTACTTATCAATCATATTGTTCATATTTCTACTCATTGCGTAATTTCTAAACATTTAAGTTAGTATCAATGCTTTCCATTCAATTTTGCTCCTATTTCTTAGGCTCATCCATTCTTGTGCCTATTGTTGCTTGTCTTTCATTCTTGTACACATTGTTGTACGTTCATTCTCATTTTTGCCATTATTGTTCCCATTACTTTCGTTTTTGGTGAAGTTATTAATTTCAAAATTATGGAAAGAATTTATGTCTTTCCCCCAAAATTAAGAATTTAATTGGAAATTTCCCCTAAGATTTGAATCATGAAAAAAAGCTGTATGAAAAACTTTTGAAAATTTTTTTAATACTTAGAAATTAATTTCTTCAAATGTATATCTGATTCATTAATTAAGCTTTTTCCATCATGTTCGGATTTATTTGGTAAAATTGTGCAATCAACAATAAAAAATTTATAAGAATAAAAATAAAAAATATAAATAATAAAAATGTCTTTCATAAAAATAAGCTTTTTTCATATTCTTACAACACTTTTGAAATTCATAACAAATTAAAAAATGAAAATGACACCTATAAAATACAACGGAGACATTATTTACATAATTGCAATACAGAATTATCGCCCATCACCAAAACAAAAGCCGTCTCATCAATATTAATTTTAACAGTAAATAATCGAGACAATTTTTTTCCTTCCTTTAAATAAACGCAATTAAAATTTGGATCACATAATTTAAAAATAATAATAATGAATGAATATATGTAACCACACTGTGTAAAATTAATAACCGACTATCGGCCTCGCTTAAAATCATCCATTTCTGCGAGGCCTTGTCTGCATACAGGGGTGGTTGATGGTGGGGAGGGCGACAGGGAAAGCCTGATGTAAGGACGATAATTAACGGTACATTACAGGCTGGAATTACTGGCACATAACTCATAGAAGTAACGAGCACCTTGGACTAATTAAAGGGTATGGCGATTCTGGGTACATATTTTCCGGTTGAGATTGATCATGCTTAACCAGAGCAGGGTTTTGGGTAACACAGGTGTTCCAAGAATTTCAACTCAAGTAGCATAGGGACACCAGGCTTAG
>JAPDSC010098861.1:77277-147785 GCA_026290005.1 Latrodectus geometricus | reverse complement strand
ATATATATATATATATATATATACATTATTAAAAAATTAAAAGTTATATAACTTTTTTACTTTTGAGCTATTATTTAAACTATTTAATGCAAAAACTTAGTCGAAAATTAAATATGTATTTTGAAATTTTTTAAAAAAAATAATAAAATTTAAGGAATTTAAAATTAAGAAAACTATATAAAATCTAAAATCGACTATCAGATAAAAAATTAATATGAGCATAATATGATCTGAATCTCAGTATAAAATATAATTACATCAAAACACAGAAAATTGAAATAAAAGAATAAAAAAGGAAAACAGAAGTACATTGCTCTCGTGAATTGTAATTAAAGTCATTGATTTCCAATATAGTTTCACCCTCTGATCAGGAAGCAATATTTTCATTTTGTGTACATCCCCTTTTCAGTAGCTGCTGTTGTCCGGTATCTATTGAATATGTGGGTGGGTCGGAACTTGAAGAGCAATTATAACTCCATCCACTGCTAGATGAAAGTGAGAACAAAAGAATCAATCCCTGACCTTCTAGATTGAGCCCCTGAGGGATGCGATAGAAATAAAAAACAAAGTTGACTCCTCAGTCAGCGATACAAAAAAAATAAATAACTGCTGCGTAATTTTTTCTTCTGAGAAGGTTTCGGTGAACTTCCTTCGATAGCAGGAGGAAATGTCAGCTGCTGGGGAAAATGGTGATAATCGGAAGTAAATTGAAATTATCCTACTGATGATAATAAGATACAGTTGAAGACTGATATTTATTATTGAAAAAAAGCTCTCCGCTGTGTATATTTTGAGTTCTTGAACTTAGAGCCTTATTTAGATATTATATGCCTCTAAGATATTAAAAATAGTAGCGTGGTGAAGAAGTTTCTCGTCAATAATAAATGGTTGTTATGATTTGCGTTGAAAGTACGTTATACAATAAAAAAGGAAGCAAATTAATATTTAACTAATGCGTAAAAAGCTGTTAGATGAATTAGATTGATTATTCAAAACAATGCCATTTTTTGTTAAAATGAGCTGAAATGAAAAAATTAAAATAATTCAAACAAATTAGGAAAAAAGGGAAAATATTCGAAAATTCTACAGTTTAAAAATTAATACATATTTTGACTTAAAATAATTTATGGTTAAGTTTATTCACAACTTAAAAATCATTAAAAAATAATTTCTAACACGAGTAACTGATAATCATCTGTAAACGATATTCCATAAAATATTCGATAACAGTCTGCTTCTTTATTAATTTAAAAAAATTAGAAAATGTTATAGGAAAATATATTTTTATGCAGTGTTATATGACAGTATGATAAGTAAATCTTGTGGATAATCATAACCTTCTTAAAGTATTGAGAGTTAATTGCTGACTAAGTAAAAGATACAAATCTCTAGAAATAACAAATCATTAAATTTTTCTAAAAATTTGGAAGCATACATCCTGAGGTATGCGTTCCCAGAATAACCACCTTTGGCAAATCATTAAGTCAAACAGAGATTTAATAGCATGTACAGGTACAACTGCCTATGCTGCTTCAACATGATGCTAAAGTTTATCAACTGTTATGACTAACGTGTGCTGACGAGCCAACCTCTTGAGAACTATTGAAGTCATTTTCTATTGGTAAAAGGTCAGGGGAACATGTTCACCACGGAAGCAGCCAAATATTTTCTATGCTAAGGAAAGACAGTGAAATGGCAATAATGATAGTGCATTATCCTGCTGAAGCGCAGAGTTTGAATCAAATTTTAAGAGAAATCCCACTATAAATGTGATTATCCCGTTGTTTTAAATAGAATTATAAGGTTAGTCAGGAAACTCCACCTAATTTCATTCTTGATGTCACCATTAAAGACTCTCCTGTTTGTTATGTAGCACCAAGTGTAGCCAAAGATATTATACCTCAATCGAAACTCAATCAATGCTGCCACAAGTATCATCAAACTGTTCGTACAAGTAGTTTCTTGAAAATGATTCCATTTCTTAACACACTTCGCTGTACTGCTCATGAAACCCATGAGAATAGCATATCTATCTTAGCAGCTTTTTATTGATAATTAACCCCTGAGACCCAGGAGGGCATTATTCCACATGACCATCCTGAACCCAATAATTTCAGATGATAATCGCATATTGACTGTCGCAAGTAGCAAGATTGTGATTCTATAAACCACACTACCGGTAGGCAACAGTATGACCTTTATCAAAGTAAACATTTCTATTTCTAATTCTTGGATGTTAAATTACAACAGCTCTTCAAAAATATTTAAATAAAAAAACTTAAAATAATATAATAGTTACTTAATCTAAGTTTTTTTTTTTTATTTTTTATTTTATTTATTTTTTTTTTTTACTTAAAATTGTTTAAGAATGTTTTTTCTTAATAAAATCTAATATGAAATTACTTTTCTATGTACTTGCATTTAATTTTTCTACAAAATTTTATTTTCCAGCAAATTATTTCAAAAATCAATTATGATTTTCACTTACATGTGTATTCATTAATAAACAACTTTCTGGAAGTGCTTAAAATGGAAATGAAGTGGTACTAGCTATTATCTAAGTAAACAAAACTAAAAGTCGTGGGGGGGGGAAACTTGGGGCTGGAATTGATTTCCTCGTCTCATTCACCTCATCTAAATTTAATCTCATTTATTGATAGCTTTTTGTTTCTAATGTATTATCGCCTTTTTTTCCCGACTCTGCAGTAAATCTGCTAATGGGTTCTTTTACGCGCTATGCCCAAGTTTGGTATGGACAAATAGTTACTTTTTTTCCTCACATTGGCAGAGGGTAAGAAGAAAGGGATATGCGAGATTAAGTGGATACACTTGGAAAATAATGATAATAATATTAAAGAAAGCCTCCGTAATAACTCGGAAGGGGCATTTCGTTTCTTTCCACGTTTGCCATCGGCAAACATTGGGCGAGATTTATCTGTTTGCACTGTTTCGTTGAGGTGTTGTGGATTAGGAAAGCAATTTCGGTGGCTTACAGGCAGTCAGTTGGATTTAGTTTGTTCTTTTTACTTCCGGAATCACTCGATATATTCTCTTCATTAAGGATTTAAGTTGAAGAAATGTACGTGGCCGCCATTGTCCCATGTTGCCATGGCAACTCAGTGGAAACGATTCTTGTTCACGCATTTTATAAAACCTTTGACACTGCGCAGAAGTTAACGCATTGTCGAAGAAAGATCATTACACCCTGTTTTTCTGAGAAAACTTCCGTTGCAGATCGGATTTCGTAGATGCTCAGAGGACGAGCTCGTTTGCATAAAGGATTAAACACGTTTGTCCTTAACCTCTTCTTTGCTTCGCAAATATCAGTTTCGGATGATTTAATTTTAATTTTGAAATCATACCGATTACAAAACGTTTCGTTTATTGAACTTTGCAGACATTTTGAAGAACTTTAGCATGCGATAAATCTTCATTAACAATCACTCCTAAATAGTGTTAATTGTTTTATAGTCTGTCTTATAACTATAAAAATATTAAAGTTCTATAAGCAGACTATTGCTCTAAATATTTTCTACATTATTTAAGTCACTTGCCTGCTTTTTTTTTCATGAAATTTATTATTTGTTTATCATGTTAACACTTTTGAATAAATTAAAAGTTTTATAAAATGTAATCAGTGTATTTTAGCTATGAAAACTCCTAATACTATCACTTTTCAAAAGATATTTTAGAGCTTCCTATGCTACTGTTATTCTGAGATCAATAAAATAATAGAAAAAATTATAAATATTCAAAGGAGGTAGGTATAGATATAAAATATGCACATCATTTATAAATATCAATGTGGTACATCAATATACAATGATAATGTATGGAAATTTTTTCTTTACTATCCTTTAAAAACTCGTATACTTTTATTAATAAGTAACTTATTCTAATAAAATTATTTCATTAAAATACTTTATTGTACAAGGAACTATAATTAAGTAAAGCATATTACGACAAGCATCACTTCAACAATGATTAAAATTATACTTGGGTACAGTCCCTATATATGCAAAAATGATTTTTTTGAAATAAGACTCGGAATTTATCCTTAATTTAGTTTCATAGTTAGAAGTGCACTAACTAACCAAGCTTCTAATATTCATTTATTAGATTGTTAGAAATTTAGCAATCACATAACGACATTAGAGCGTTAGGAAGTTAACAATTATATCAGAATACATCAAATGAAAAAGAGTTAAAATTTAATTGGAATGTTTCAAACACAGAAGTTTTCTGTGAATTGTTCTTGAAGAAATTTAAACAAGAAATTACATATTTATCCATAAAGATAAAATAAAATAAAAATAACAAAATACCATTTAATAATTAGTAATTCACTGAAGTGCATTTCACGTTCAACATTAATAGTGAAACATTTTCTAAATAATAAAGTTTCTGTAAGCGTATGAAAATAATTTAATAATTATTTACATACGGAAATTGTGAGATTTGCTTCTAAACTAATTTGTGACTAACACTTTTATTTAACGAATAGACATCGTTAGATGTGCGATTTGCTTCGTAATTGCCAATAGAGAACGATCCTTTTGTAGTTCTCGGTTTTTTCTCACGACAGATCAATTTGCAGAACAAGCAAAACCTCTCCCCAAACAAAAGTATCAATAATCTCAACCTCAAAAGGTTACAATTTAGAAAAGCGGTCCTTTCTTTTAATGGGAGTTGGTAAAAGAAAGAACGTAAAAAAAAAAATAGACGCCAACAAAAAGAAACATCTCAACAAGGCGTTCGAAATATAAAAGAGCATGGTCCTTTTCGAACCCTGCATCCCTTGTAATTCTGGGATGCTCTTTTATCAGCAGCCAACAACAAAAGGCGGTCGGGCTTTAAATTTGCAGAGCAATAATAAGTGAGCAACCTTTATGACGATCTTGAAAGGGAATCTGTGTGCTGGGTTAGACATCAGATGAAGAAAGGAGGGGATCTACTTCATTTCGGTATCATGCCAAATCGACCTTGAGTCACTTTCTCTTTCTTTCTTATTTTGGTTAGTTTTTTTGCTTAATTGTTTTAGGCCAAGGTGTTTTTTTTTTTCGGCGGTCTGTGAAGGCTCCAATCTTCTTTTGTAGTTTGGCCGTGATGGCCGAAGACAATGGCTTTCTCATTAGTCTCTTAGATTGCTCAGTTTTGTCCCGATAAAGTCTGAGCATTCAGTGCTTGATTGATTTCAATTAAGAAAGAGCCTCTGAGGTCAATTAGTGCAAGAGGTTTCGAACAATGTCCACCACTCCAGATGAAGGTGACTTGTCAACGGATTTTTTCGCGCTGCTAATGAAGGGCGAAGTAAATCTCCTTCCAGGTATTGTGTGGCAGCAGGTGTCGAAGAGCAGCATGATTCTTAATGGCGACAAACTAGTTTAATTTATGCAAATTTATAATTGGACCGACCGCAGTCTGATAAGATCATTTGCAAAGAGTTAATGGGACGTTGTCTTTCAGTAGTCATGAAAAAAATTACATGTGCATTTTCCTTTCACAGTTGAATCGATAATGAAAGAAACACTTTCTATAGTTTAATTTCATAACTGGTTGCGAATGAATCATTGTTTATTTTGAGCTTGCTATACATGATTGTGAGTGATTTTGGCATTATCAATGACAAATGGGTAAGATAATCTTTGTAAATTAAACATAGTATCTTTCTTTTGCAGATATTATGTGTTAATTATAAAATATTAACAGAAAAAATACTAATAACTAAAAGATTGAATTTTATATTTGAAGTGAATTTCAGTTTATCTAATTTGGACAAGTTTTTCTATTTTGGATTCTGAAAAATGAAGTTCAGTTTGGTTCATTGTTTGGTCACAAGTATATTATATATTTTAAAATAAATCTCCTAAAATATATTCCTCCAAAACAAACCTTCTAAAATAAAAAATAATAGATTCTTTGATATAGTTTGTTTATAGAAAAATCACAAATCACTGGTTTATATTATTTATGTTTTAAAGCCAAAATAAAATTCAATATTCCAAGGTCAACACTTAATTAAATATATATACGTAAAGAAGTGAATTAATATCGAAGATGATATAATATTCTACAACAGTAAATTAACAGTTGTAATTTATTTTAATCGAAATTTTTAATTAACAATTAAAAAATAATAATTAGAGAAGGAAAACTGCTCTTAAGAAATTATGGTATTTGTTAAGTCCTTAATCACACATTATTTAAATAAAAATAAAAAATAAACATATTTGTAAAATTGAATTGAAAAGAAAAAAATAATATTTCTAAAACTTTCCAGTACTGAAAAAAAATTTCTAAGAACATATATTTAGATTTTTTATTTATGGGTATTCGTATCTCTGTTTACTTTATTCATAAAAAATTCCTATTTATTTTTATTTATTTATAAAATTTTAAACAAATTGTCTATAAATCATTTTAATTAAAATTAAAGGGCAAACTGTATGATATTGCAAAAATCAATGTAATCCTTTTCAATGTTTAAAATTTTTTTTTAAAAAAAGGGAAACAAGATATTAATGCAAATAAAAAATAATATAAAAATAAAATAAGGAATTGTACTTGATTTCAAATAGTCATTAAATTATTAAATTTATATATAATTTTGAAAAGATATGCAAACAGAAATTACTGTTAATTATCATTTTATTTAATTAGAAAGTAATGTATAGCAACAGAAAATGCCAAATGAAAAAATTTATTTTAAAAAAATATTTTTTTAGTAAGTTTTAAAAAATCTTACAATGTATTGTTAAAAAATTTAATAATGCATTGTAAATGTTTCCTGAAAATAAATCAACTAAATAAAATATTGGAAATGATAATGAACACACGGAAAATGGATTACATAATGAAACTAGAAAAATAAAATACAAAATGTGTTATTTCTCTTAAACTAAATTTCATCTATATGCAGCTCGCATACAGTTGATCAGACACAATTCCGTTTCTAATTCTACTTCAAAACTATTCATAATTAAAACATTTTATATTTTTACGGCTGATAATAATGATGAGACAAAATAAGTATATCAAAATAAGATACTTATTTTGTTTTATCTCATTGTTTTAAACAATAATTAATTTAATTTGAAATAATCCTTAACTTTCGGAGTCAAATTCCTAAATAAAGTTGCTTAAAAATGAAATTATAATTGATGACCAAACCACAGTAGAGAAGCAAATTCTTCACCGCGTTGTAATTAGCCTTCGAGCACGGCCGCAACACCTGTAAATACCTTTCCTCCGTCATACAGGGTTGACTTCCCTTTTTATTTAATAACCACAGATACGTTTTAGTAATGCTTACCACTAATCCGCGCAATAACCTACTTGTTGCAAGCTGTCATTTTGTCTTGAAGGCAAAGCAGCAGGTTGGCGATTAAATCTCGATGAAAGGGGGTACCAGTGATTCTTGCTGTTAAGATGAAGCCATATCACCTGCTGAGTCAGTATAACTGGGAGAAATAAATTCGTGGCGATGAAAACACATCCTTTGGCGGTTCCGAGAAAGTACTGCCGTGTTAAAACGCTATTTTTGCTGCATTTTCTTCTTTTTTAATGTGAGAAATGCGTGTGTTCTTGCGATTTTTTCAGGACCTTTCCTAGCTGGATTTCTTCTTTTTAATTTTCGTGCAGGTGTAAAATAAATTTCATGAGCACCTGAATGAAATAAATAGTTTTGGTTTCACAAATTACCTGACAGGGATTAACATTTTGGATAGGATATTTAAAATCATTTGATATGGTAGCATAAAAAAATCATAAACATTGCCCTTAGCCTGTTTAGAAAATTGCAATTTTATCTAGATTAATTAATAAATCCAAATGGAGTTAAACTCACAAAATTAACTTATAGTAAAAGTCTAATTAGATTTATAATATATTATATTTTTTTAAAACATATACTATGTATACATTATAAATCTACCTTCGAAGAGCTATTTATGGTATTTTTTTCTGCCCGTATAAATTAATATTGAGACACCCTTAAAAATGAGCATCGATAAAATACATTTACTTATTATGGAAAAATATAATATTAGCTGAAGGTAATTTGATAATCTTTTTAAATGTCTATTGCTGAATCTGATTTTTCTTTTTCTCAAAATACCAACCTTAAATGAGGTCGTGTTGCTGATTCTGATCAGATTCTGATATTGAGTAAGAAAATATAAGAATAAATAAATTATTTTCATTCAGATTAAATTTACATAATACATTTATATAATATTGAAAATTGCATACTTATTTTTAATTTTGCTCCGTATATATATTTTAATCAATTTTTGATATTAAATGAGTAAATTTTACTTCTCCACCTTCTATTTCTCTCTTAATAACTTTAGATGAATAGTTGGAAAATGCATAGGATTTAAGAAAACTTTAAGATTTGGGCTGTGATTCAAGGAAATTTAATGTGTTTACCGTTGTTTTGAGTGTATTATGTTAGGTTGGGGAAAAATAAATCCATTATTTTTACGTGAACTTTTTGTAACTTCTTTCAGATTCGCTTTGTAAAAAGGTTTAAAACAGTTTTCATGTAGAGTTTTAGGTCTTATGCGAAGCTACGACTGTTGACATGCTGTCAAGTTTGATAATTTTTGATATTTTATAGACATTCTCGACGATGTTGTATCCATGCGAGGTGCATCTTTAGCATCCAAATACCCAAACGGAATCGACGAAACCAAAATTGTGCGTAACTGGTTGTTACAGTCATATATAGGACGATAAACACCTTTCACAATTTTAGCCACCTGGTTAGCATTTTCGCCATTATAAAAGAAAAACTAAAATGTATCGAATTTTCTGTTTGTTGTCTTCTATTTTTAAAACCTTATACTCATAACTGAATTAATCAAACAAAAAACCTCAAGAAAATATTTTAGTGTCAAATGTCACCTTTCCAATGAGCATAAATTTGAAATTGTTTGATAGATACCTCACGAGATAGTGATCACTACAGACGTCTACCGAAAAAATAATGGATAACTTTTTCCCCAAACTAATATAATTGATAGTAAATTTCAGTTTCGCGGTAAATTTATTCGAAAGTTCAGCTATTCCCAACTTTTTTTCCCTTTTTATTATTTTTATCAATGATTTTGGTTGATTAAAATAAAAAGATAAACGAAAAACTTTTATTTAAATTAAAATAGCTTTTTTAAAAAACCAACTCTTACACAATACATTAGGGGGAGTAAATTTTATAAATTAAATTTAAAGTAATTTAAAGAAAAATATGTATTAATTAAAAAAATTTCTGTTTATATTAACATAAGCTACATTTGAATATATTTGAACAATTTTTCTATATATTACTTTTATTTTATATTCTTTTTTTGTTTTTTGCTTCTTTCATTCAAGAAAATATAAGATAATCCCTGCATTTTTAGCTTAAGCTTCAATAGATGTTTACAAGGCATTCCTTGCGTGTCTTTTCAATACATATTTTGAAACATTTTTTACTCATTTCCAAAAGAAGTAATTTTTGAGAAATTGTAATTTTTTTTTTTATCAAATTCAACTTAACATTTTTAGATGACTTAATTTTTGGCCATCATTCAACCAGTTTTCCTTTAAAAATCAGTCGATTTTTCTTTATAATTTTTAATTACATACTATGAATTCGTTACAAAAAGTAACAATAAATTTTAACATTTTTATGATATTCTTATTTTAAGTAATAAAAATGTGTAAAATTAGACTTACTAGTAATGTAATGAGATTAAACTAATCCAGCATACTGAAATAGTTTTGAAAATTATCTGTGGCAAAAAATTAAAATTATGGAAAAGAAAAAACTACCATGTGGAATATTTACAATAAAATTGCAATGTCCTTTTTATTTTATAAATCGAAGAAAAGGAATATTTATTTACTTACCATAAATGAAGCTCACCCATAAGATAAAAAAAAAATGAAAACGAATATCACATAAAGATATAACAAATTCCACCTTGCTTTGACATGTTAAGGTTTCACCTTATCAGCTGGCAACATATCCTACAGGTGGTTACAGTTAATCCAAGCACGGCAGCTGATATTTTATTTATTATTTTGCTTCATCCATCGAGCTTCCAAAGCTTATTCCAACCACGAGCTCTTCCTTAACAAATAGATCTGCAATCGACCGCACGACTATCAATTACCCCTAATTCATTACCACGATTTGACGCTTCCAACAATGTACTGCACTCGCGCTTTCACAGATGCAGACCTCTAGTTTGATTAATTGGAGAGGGAAATTTGGGGAATTTTCCTAACTTTTTCCCTGTACAGGATTATTTTGGATACTAATAATTACGCTTCTAACACATTTCGGAAGAATTAACTGTTGTTTGGTTCCCAAATAATCACATTTGTTCGAAAATTGTTTACACAGTTTATAATCGCTGAATTTTGACCAACATGTTGTTTAAGGAATCATTTCTTCAGTGTTGAAAAGTATGAAGCATTCACTTTCTTTGGGTTATGTTTCATCACTATGATTTCAATGAATTCTAGTTTTCATTAATATTTATCTTTATTTAATTTACTAAATACAATTATCAAGATTTTAATATATTAAATACATAAATTTTCTTATTAGTTATAGTCTAAGGATTTATGAAAGATTAATTTAATTAAGCTTTCCATTTCCCAGAACCCTTTGAGAATGAATCATTGAATTACGGAAAACTCCAATGGGTTTCAGCAATTTAACAAAGATTACTTGAGCAAGTTAACTTATTTTTTATTAATTGAAAAATCTTTCCATGCCTATCAGTTAAATCCATAATAATATTTGGATCCACTATTTCATTGAAATTTTCAACAAGCTGAATTTCATTGACCAGTAACATAAAAAACAGATTGTAATAAATAGTTGATAAAAGTTTAAATTTATGCATGACTAAAAATCACACAAAATACGAGGACTGATAACGTATTTCATTTAAAAGAATAAGTATTAATTCTTTTCCATGAAATACGTTATCAGTCAGCTTTTAATATAGTTTCTGAATGAATTTAATTATTCATCGCATATTTCGGTAATATTTCTTATTGCATTACAACAGAAATTCAGAAATTTATCCTAGAATTTTCTAGCCACTTCAAGTTTATTATCAGCTCGAAACCCGATGAGAGAAGTCACTCATCATTTGTTAATAAAAATGAAAATTATAATGGTTAAGGTAATGTCTGGAGGATGGGACTAAATGTCTTGTTCGAATTTTTTTTAGTAAAATTTAAATTTTATGAAAAGTATGAAATCTTGTGTAACTATACAAGAGTAATTGTAATGATATAATTTAGTTTTGATTGTCTTTCTCTGTTTTTGTAACAACAAAAAATCAGCTGATGTTTTCTATTTCAGTGATCGTCAAGGGTTGTCAGAGGGAAAATTTGCAGTCCCCAGAAAAATGTGAAATATATTCTCCTTACATTATGTTTTAAGATGCATTAAAATATAATTCAGTTCATAACAATGCGTGAATAGTTATAAAAACGCTACTTCATTAAATAACGCCATTTTATAGAATAATGCCATGGTAAAATCAGTCGTAGTGCTATAAGCTGTATTGTTTTAGTTACATGTTTCGTCTCGTCTCGTGTTTTGCACTCTTATAATATTTCACTCTTCTGTATGTCATATATTAGCTGAAGCATTTAAAGATTTTACGGAAATATTACTCTGGCAAATGCGATTGGTTGAGGACGATCTGCAAATATTCTCTAATTTTGATGAGTACGTGAAGGAAAATGATGTTAACCAATAAGTAGTAACACTAGTTAAAAAGCACTTGGAATCACTTACAAAATCTTTTGCTCGTTATTACTCAAAAAATAAAGATTCCTGACATGGTAATACGAGATCCGATTGCAGTGAATATTAAGGATAATAATTTCAGCATTGAATCCAAAAATTGCTTTGGCTTTCCATAAACAGTGAATACCTTTTCTTACTGAACAAGTGATGAAAATTCTGATTCAGTTCTCCCCAACTTGTTAATGTGAAAAGATCTTTTCATTTGCCAAAGTCATCAAAACCCGGTACAGATCTAATCTTGATATAAATGATAAGCTTGACAAAAATCTCCGTTTTGTAGCAACAGCTTGAATCAAAATATCCATAGTCTTATTTCAAATAAGCAGGAACATCTATACTACTTGGAATATATAATGCTTAAAGCTTGATATACTTAAACCATTTTTCAATTGATTTGATTTTAGAAATTTTGTTTATTTTATTACGATTTATTAATAAATCTGTCTTAATTTTGTTACAATTAATAGTTTCGTTTTATTAAGTAGGTACATTTTATGGGTTCTTAGATCACATTTTTTTTTAGAAATTTAATATTTAAAAATTTTACTAATGGTCCGCGGGATTTAAATTATGAATGTAATGGTCTGTGAGAACAAAAAGTTTGGCGATCGCTGTTCTGTTTTCAATTTTAAACTACGGATATAGTTGTGATACTATTATTGTGATACCTCGTTGTTCTTCAGCAAATGTGTATGTTCACTGCTCTTTCTCTGAAATGTGTTCTCAGGTAAATTTTCTCTCCTAAACTACGGTTAACATCTTTTACTTCCAAAGATCTCTTACTTATTCATCCATCCCTCAAAAATATTACGAATGCAAGAAAAAGATAAGCTAAAAAATTGTTTACTTACTAATATTTAGCTTAAGTTTGTTTAAAATTTGCTTATTTAAATACACTGTGTAAAATAATTTATGATCATAATTTTAAATGTAAAATAAAATAATACAATCTTCATCACAAAAACAACAGTCAGCTTACTATTTTACTCGTAATAAAAAAGCATAATAGTTTTTACTGTAAACATTTCCAAACAATTATTTGCTAACTATAATATTTTCGTATACCTTTATAAACGTGTTTTCTTACAATATAAATAATAAGCGTCCTAAGCTCTAAATGCATTGATTAGTTTATTTGTGTTTCATTCTACTTTCAAAAGCACCTAATATCAGAGATAAATCTCCTTCATTTAATAACATGTACGTGACAGAGACATGATATATGTGCGACCATTTGACTACCTACATTTGCATAACTGAATACGTATGCCTTGATTGACTGATACCAACACTGAAGAAAAAACAATCTCTTCTAATTCCAAATCAGAATCTCTAGCACACAGAAGCCGATTCAACTGCTTTAATTCCGTTGAAAGAACTAAAACCAAAATAAAAGAGGAATGAAAGAATTAACATTAAGAATCAATTTGTGACAATTACCGGCCGATAAACGTATTCAGAACATTTCCCTTAACCTCGAACCCAATCTGTTAGGCAGGATGGAAATTGAGTTTTCATTAGAACGATTATTACGACTGCTCGAAAGCAGGCTTGCAAAGTTCGGAAGCTTAATAATGGAGATAAAAATAAATAAATGAATAAAAATCCTTTCTAATGGTGGAAGGAACGGCGAGAATAGCATTTTTTTTTTCCTCTGCCAAGTTCAGATCTAATCATATGTTGACATTTTTAATGTGTGATTAACTACACACCAAAAGGCATGAGAAAGTTGGTAATTATTATTATAGGATGCAAATTGAACGATACATAGTGCTAAGCCGAAGAATCTGGCATATGGCCATAATTATGTAAGGTAAAGCATAATTTCGCCAAGCATTCGTTTTATTCACCTGCTATTTAATGTAAAATCTGTAAAAAAAAGGAAAAAATGTATTCGAAGATATTTTGAAGTTAGTTGTAACTGCAAATTATAGTCTTTGAAAGCAATGTATCAAATCCTTCATTATTCTAAATCATATACCGAAGATAACCTTCAAATATTCAATTTTTAAGTTCACATTTCAAAGTATTAAGTGTAGTGAGTTAACTGCACCATATCTTTTGATAATAAAATTTGATTTGACTGGTGATGGCAAATCTTTAGAGATTGGCCAAAAAATTATTAGAAATTTTGGAGGAAATATCGAAATTCCGAAAAATCCTTGTTTTAATCACTTGCAGGACTGTATATATAATTTATGTTGTGGGACAAATAGATATTCTGAGGCACAGAGATACTCTGTGAGTGTAAAATATTTTAGTATTACTTCATATCTAATAAAAATCATGCTTAATTTATATCCAAAACTTCATTCCATTCTGTCAAATAATCCTGGAGTTTTTGTGATAACAGATTGAGAAAAATTAGGAAACACGCTATCTAATGACTTGTAAAAGAAAAAATCAGCCAAAAATCTCGCAAGTTGATTTTTTCATAATTACAGTGCGTCTTCTAGCTCATAAATAAAATTATGTAGCTTAAAAATTATAAAAAAGATTAATGAAGTTTCTCTCATTTAAGAACTTATTGGTACCATTGCTTGACTTATTTCTAATATAAACTAATTTTAAGTTACTTTGTAAAACCAAGAAGTATATGAAGAGCACAACAGCTATAGGACATATAGAGTGTCACTTCAAACATTACATACAATTATACATCATTCTTAATAATTATGGCAATAGACAACTTTTGGACTTATTCCTGCTATGAACTAAATGGATGGTACTTGACCAGCAAATTTAGAGAGAAATCATCAATTATTTGACATGCAAAATATTATATAAATTATTATATCAATTGTATATCACTCTTAATGAATATGACCGACAATAATATATTGACTGATTCGTAAAATAAAATAATTTCAAAATACTGTATATAATTTTATAATAATTCTGTATATAGTGTGAATACTGCTAAGTGTTGCAATTTCATAATCAAGAAATATATGAAGTTGTCTCTCATCAATTATTTGATCTACAAAATGCTATATCTGTTACCATACATCATTACACATCACTCTTAATGAAAATGGCAATCTATAACTTTTTGACTGATTCCTAGCATGAAATTATTTGATAATACTGCACATAACCAAAAAATATATGAAATAGTCAGCAACTATATATATATATATATATACACACACACAATTGTGAATCAACCTTACAGTATATGTCAATTGACAACTCCTTGACTGATTCCTGATGCAACCAATACTAAAATACTGTGTGCAGTCAACAAATGCATAGAGAAATTAACAATTATCTGATGTGCAGACTGTCTTGTCAAACACTTTGTACTTCACTTTTAATGAGTATAACAAAGAACAGTTCTTGGTTCTTCAATTGTTGAAACTTTTCATGATATCCTACTACCCTTTCCTGTTATATTTTATAAATCATTTTTTCATGAATATTTTTAATGAACAGTTATTTGATTTATCTACATAATTTCATAAAAGAATTTGCATTGTATTGTATTAGAAGCATCATTTGAGACATACGATAAAAACATTTAACAAACATAAAGTCAAACTTTATCAACCACCACTAGGATTTGTTTATGATCGTAGAGCAAAACCATTGGTGAATTTCAAATGGATAAGATAATTGTGATTGCTAGATTTGTACTAGTTGAAACTTTTTCATCGAAGACTGTTGCAAAATATATTTAATATCATTCGCATATTATTGTCATCAGGAAGGACTTATTATAGATAAATTTTTCACGTGAAATAAGGAAAGAAACTAAAAAACTACCAAGGATCCACAAGGATGGATTTACGTGAAGAAAGCCTACATAACAATAGCTTAAAAACACACAACACACGTCTTTCGTTGTTCAATAGTAGCTGGGATCAAGCCCAAAACCTTTCCCGCTACAAAATTTGGTTATGCTATTAGATTCTGGTGGCTCTTATGACATAAAAATTTGTTTTGGTGTGTTATCCATTTTAAATTATAGGTCTCGCTTCAGTTAGGTGGAATGGACAAATCAACGAACTACTGAACAGTCAGAGTGCAAACCAATCGGCTACCATCTTGTGGATCGGGGTTCAAATTCCAAGTTTAAGAAGAGTTTTTGATTATATGTGCTCTTATCTTATTAGTTAGAAACTGTCTTCTTTCGATTTTATTTCAGATCTTTAACAACTGGTGAATATACATTATTATTTCAATATTAAAATGGAAGTAAAACAATATTCTAAATAATAAATACCAATTTTTTTACGAGTTTGCGAGTAAAACACGAGGTTATCTATATAAAATATTCCTTTATATGAGATAAATCGATTATACTACTCATTTAATTAATTGTTAGTTTTAATTAATTGTTTTAGTCGCATATCTGGCATGTCTCATAAATTAAAAAAGGACTTCGAGAAAATTTTAAGATCATGCGAGTTTAATTATATTTATAAACAATTTTTTAACGATTAAAATTAAACTGAATGAAATTCCTTTGAGAATTCATGATTGCTAACCATTAAGATCAACAAGGGAAGATTCATTTGCCACTGTCAGTGATTCGGAAAGTGACCACATTCTCCCTCAGTGGGTTGCTGAAACTCCTCGGGTTGGGACGTTTCCCGTGAATTCCAAAATCCTTCCGCTGATATGGCATGGATGTGGAGAGAAGGGTGGCAGCTCAAGGATAACCTCGTCACCTGACCATAGTTCAAAATAACGCGGCACTTGGTAAAGGGTGAATATTCCAAACCCTTTAACCATTACAGTCCGGTACTCGCCTGCATTGGTAAGTATGTATATGTAGTAGTAAATGTCTCAAGCATTTCAATAAAGAAATAAATAATAATAAAATCCAAAAGTATTCGGTTAGCGTGAGCCAGATATTGTATTTATCTATCACAAGGAAGACTTATGCGCAAATAACGCTTTACTCGCGGCCAAGTGAACTAGCAGCTTAAATTTGTAATAAAAAGTGTGTCTAAAATGTTTAGTAACTGAATAAATATTTCATAAATAAAGCAAGTTAAAAATGCGCAAGTACATTTGCGCAAAAAAAAAAAAAAAAACAAATAGAGAGACGACGGGTTGTAAAAATTGCATGAAATCGAGGTAATCATAATCTATTATGGACAGTCGAATGGTGTATGCTTGAAAACTCATTTCAAAATACAATGAAATGAGACAATAGAATTTTTGAAGATATTATAAGAAACATACATATTTGAAGAGCTTACTGTTGCGCATCTTATGTATTCGCCCCCAGATATACAGAAATAGAAAATGGAGTGTGTTTCACATCTACAGATACCCTCATATTGTAATCTGTGAATATACTTAAAATAATGTAACTGTTATCACGTCCACCTTACTCACATGATCTATCACTGGCAGACTTTATTCTGTTCCCTAGCTTCAGGGGAATCAACAAGGGTACACGTTCTGCATACATTCACCTGTCAATGAATCACGTCGATTCCAGAAGAAGCTATCCCCTATTAATTTCAGAAACTTTTTCAGTGATGTCACAAATGTATTGTGGCCAGTAAATGTTAAATACAGGTTAATTAAAAATATTTTGCTTGCCATCATTTTGTTTTATTTTATGTTTCCATTCAATGAACTTTTTAAGCGTAGTAATTGTAAAAAGACGAAAATTTTTAGCATATTTCGTGTATTTTTTTAGAGAACTGGGTATGGGATTGTGAGTTGTATTCAGTTATTGCAAGGAAAGTCTGTTGACATTTAAGCAATCTATGCAGATCTGCATGCAAAAATTATCACCCCAAATTTTCATTGATCAAAAGTGGCTGCATTCGAACTTCAGACTTTCTTTTCCGAAAAGCATAGTTTAAACATCGTACAACGTGCCAAAGACGAGTAATTAAGAGAGATGTTAGACGGGAAATGTAAGAATTTGCATTTCACCAGTGCCAAATAACGGGATAAGGATAAGAGATTTTTCTTTTGCTTAGCTATTTGTCAAAGTAATTGCGTAGATTTTTTTCTTTTCTAAGCACAAATGAGTATGATTCAATACCTTTGAAAAGTTTTCCTGAAAGCAATATACAAGAGAATTTTACTAAATATTTCATAACGGCCTTGTCCGAGTACCTTTTCACTAGATTAATTTTTAAAAAACACATACGGCTTAACCAAGTAAGTTCATTTAATTTTATAAAGAAATTCATCACATCAAGAATTTTACTTTCTGATAACAAAATCGATAAATTCACGAAATATTTAACTGCAATTGTAACTAATAAAATCACTTAGACACAAAAATCTTGAATAAAAAAGAATATTTTGTAGAAAATATCTCTGAGGAAATAATAATCTCCTCAATATATACCTCGATATCTTATACAATTGAAACAAGAAAAATTAGAAATATTGTAGTGCCTAACATTCTTAAATTAATTACTTTAATTTCAGCTTTTAAATTATAGTTCGATTAAAATTAGTTCACTTAAAATAGATTACAAATTCAGAAAAACTAGACTCAGCATGTTCTTTAATGAGAACTGCCTATTGCATACTTGCACGTGAATAATTCTGGACATGAAGCAAGGGTTGTATTCGAAGAGGACCTAAAATTAGAACTCTTCTTTTACTAAAGGATAAGGATTAGGGCGTTCCTCTGTAATGAAAAGTGGACATGAAAACCTTATTAAGAGGGAAAATATCATAATCTCTATCATTTAAAATACGTGGCTTGTTTGGCCATAATTACTTTGGGCGTGCAGCGATTGATTTAAATGGCTCTTTCTGAGATAGGAAAAGCAGCCTTTTATTATGAATTTGACTAAGAGACCCACCAATTAGAGGACTATAAACGTCACCAATCATGTTATTCTTTGCAACCAAATATGTAAGGCTAAATGACGTATTTCACTGAGGCGTGGTAAAATTGACGTGGTCATTTCTGCATTCTCGGTGATTGGATGGAATATATTACTTCGACGGAAACGGATAAATAATGGTTTTAAACCTCTTTCAGAAAAGAAGATGGGTAATTTACTGTGTTTATAATAAAAAAAATTGATTTCTACTTCTAGCTTATTCGGTTGCTTAAGTCAGATCAATCAGCGATCTAAGCTTTTTCTTTTTAACTGCCGTTCATCAATCGAATTATTTATATCTGTTGCATATCAAATAGGTTTACAATTTTAGAAGAAAAAAAAATGAAAAATAATAAGGAAAAAAATGACGCAAACTTTATAAAAAAAATTAAAGTGTAATAGTTTTATAAAATATATTTTAAAATGGTTGAGTGGTTACTCCATCTTAACTATTCATTCACTTTAAGAGTCACAATTATCGTTGACTAAATAACACAGAGGTATTAAAATGAAGCAAATTGGGCAAGTTAATAGATTTTGATAAGGACTGCTACTAATCGTATTTGAAGTTTTTATTTATTTTATAGTATGTAATTTTTAAAGCAAATGCATAAATTTATTAATAGTTTGTAACATTAATTTACAATACTTGCATATCGATTCATTATTAATTTTAAAACTTGTTCATTCCATGTTATTTTGTAATCCTCTTTGAGGGTAATTTTTTGACGCAAGTAAATATGCATATAACGATCTTCGAATTTTTCATTTGAATAGACGATATTGATAAATTAAGACTTTAGTTTTACTTTCCTATTCATTTCAAATAATTGACACTTCGTAAAATGTTTCCTTCAGGTATTTTCTGGTATGTAAATACACAATATATGGAATCGATAACGTGTGAAAATCATTTATTATGCAGATTATCTAGGTAATGTGCATATTAACTAGATTGATATATTAAACTCAGGAAAATTATTCCATTTCCCAAATTGCATAGGTAATTTACATATTACCTAGTTAATCCACACATTATCTACTAGGCATTCGTTAAAATGAAAATAAATCCCTTTGCTGGAGAAACAGCAATGTTTCGGTCCATTTGAATTCATATAACTTTAATTATTTTTCTATATCTTAAGAATCATGTTGATACAATCAATAAATTAATTGATAGAATCAATGATCAATCATTCAGTTCAAAACTTTAACAGAAAGAGTCAAAAGATTTAAAATACTATTACAATTAAGAAAAGTTAATATTTAATTTTCAACATCATTCTTGACCACACACTATACTCTATACACATATATATATATATATATATATATATATATATATATATATATATATATATATATATATATATGCGTATAGAGTATAGACCAATATCTTAACTTTTGTAGTTCCGCCTTGAGTTAATGTTCTATTCCTCCGTGTGCATAGCTACAAATATTGCAAATACTAATTTACATATTATATTTCCCATTAATTTACATATTTTAATTACTAACTTCAATTATTTACTTACTTAATTCGAGTACCTATTTACACTTATTTATATATTACCGATTTATATACTGCAGTTTAGATTTATTTATTAGATCTGTCTTGAGTTGAGGTTATATTCCTTCGTGAGCATATATACAAATATCATAAATTTTAATTTATATATTACATTTCTCACTAATTTACATATCACCACTAATGAGCATTTAGCAATTTACAGTTATTTATTAGCTCTGTTTATAATTGACGCTCTATTTTTTCATACTCAGAATATCATAAATTCTAATTTATGAATTGCATTTCTCAACAGTTAACATATTTCATATCTCCACCAATTTACATGTTGCTTTTTATTTACACATTGAATTTCCCACTAAATTTCATAATGTTTATAACTATAAATATTCATATTGTAATTTTACTCAGCATTTACAAATTATTTAAATTTCTCTACTAAAGTGCTGAATCCAAGAATATTAGAGAAAAATAAATAATGTGTTGTTTCTTGAATTTTAATTAGCTTAAACAATTTGATTCTTTACAGTAGTTTTTAATTACTTGAAGATTGGGTTTCTCAACTAAATTATTGGTTGGTATGATTGAATTAAATTGGTTCTAAAGATATCAAAAAATAAATAAAATTAATATAAATTAAGTGAGAACAAACGTAACTGTTTTTCCAGCTGTTTTTATTTTAACGAGAGCTTCGTTAGGTACTGTGCAGATAATTCCCAGATTACCTATATACGTTCTCCATTTCAGAGGATAATCTAGTTAATCTGCACATTATCAAGGCAATCTGTAGCATAATTGATTTCCGCATTTCATATATATACATATAACTTAATAAAATAGAAATTAAAAAGAAAAACATCATTTCTCATCTGATTTCAAGATGGAGTAAGAGCTTTTCGATACATGCAGCAGCAAATTTTAAGAAAATTGAATGTCGTGTTCTTAGACGTGCTCTCTTAGAAGGAAAAATAAGAATTGATTAATAAATGAATTAATACAAAGGCACATAAATTAAAAAAAAAGTTTAAAAGGAATTAATTTTAAATACATACATAAAGTATACCTACATCTATCATTAATCATGTACAAAATAGTGATGAAAAATGTCATTTGCGGCATCTGACGAAAGCGATTTCATACCCAAAGAACTCCCCATTTGTTTATTTGTTTCCACTTTTGTTTTTATCACCTTCGCCGAATTTGTCTTGCAGCATCCCTTCTTCCTCCTCTTCCGAAAGTACGATACGCACCGAAGCGTGTTGTCCAGAAGCAGCTTTCAAGGGTGAGAGAGGGGGTGGGGGAGCGAGACTCATTCAAGGTGTGCAGCAAAAACGCAGACGAAGGGGGAAGAGAAGCGCGCTTTTTCCAGTTAAGTTGGCCTGTTGGCGAGAACCCTGACGTCCCGTTGCTCCCCTCTCGCAGACCTAATTGCCCAGCCGCCCGATTGCGTTATCGACCCGGCTCACTGGCTTGAAGCCTTGGCATTCGATTCGGAAACGTCGCACTTCCACTCTTCCGCCAACGAGAGTGGTTCCGAGAGAGGGTTCATTACAGAAGAATTTATTTGTATTTACACTTCTTTTATGAATTGATGTTGTTGATGAGTGCCTGAGTTGTGAACTGTGTCCTTATTTACATTCATATTTTTATCTTTTTTCCAGAATTTTGAATTGGAATTGCATTTGAAAAATCCATTGATTCGAATACGCTGACTGATGTATGCTTGGATATGAAATTGTATTTGAATTAAATCCTATTGTGAAGCATCTACTTCATTTCATTTAGGAGATATACATTAACCAAGAGAATTGAAAATTGTGTGCCTTCAGTAATACGACAGAAACAATTTCAATCATTTGACAGTACAGCAGAGATTTTCCAAAGTGTATAAATAGTGTTTGTTTCTCCAACTGGAAAAATATAACATCATTGGAATTGGACTATTCGAGCACAGGGGTGCATCTTTAAGCAACAACTTCCCATCGTGTCACCAGAAGTTCCAACAATCCAGACAGCTGACCGAAGCGATGTCTCACAACCATTAGTTGACCATTCGGCAATGCAGATAGGTTCTTCCCACCGTCCCGCTGTTCCCTCATGGACTTAAGCGTCCCCAAGCGGCCCAGCTCACCCCCGCCGGCCCCCATCCGGCCGCTTTATCCAACGTCCCCAGTCACACCTCCTGGTACTGTACCGTTGAGCGGAATGGTGCACTTTGCGACACCCGGCGGTACTGCCGCTTCTTCACCGCAGAGGCCCAGCGACCTGATCCCGCCGCCGCCGACCGCCGGCACGCTCCTCACCTCGTCAGCATCCTCCGCGGGAGTGTCCGTCGAGCCGCCCACTTTCTCTGCTGGACTCCTGTCTGGTAAGTGCAACTCCTTTCAATTCATTCATGTCTGGTAAATGCAACCCCATTTTTCAAACAATTTATTGATGCCACGCGATATTTTATCACATATTGTAATATAATGTACACAAAAAGAGCAATATTCTTAACTATGCATGTAATCCGATTTATTAAAATTATTAAAACATGTGTACATATTTATTTCATTTATTTATTAATATTTATTCATTTTATTCCTTTATTAATATAAACACAATTGCTAAAACTATAAAACTTATTACTAAAATAATAAAGTTACTTAAATGTTTGTATTTAATACTATAATTTTTTTTTAAATTATCATATAAATATATTCATTTATTAATAAAACATCATAACTAAAAATTCTCACAATAAATTTACTTAAGCATTTATATTTAAAATAAATTTTTTTTAAATAATCATATTACTATATTCATTTATTAATAAAAATACCTTGACTAAAAGTATGGGAATTGTTATAAATATAAAATAATTAAAATATTTGTCACTTAAAAATCATTAAAATGTTTGTAAATAAATAAATAAAGATTCATTTATTAATAAAAACGCCTTTTTTAAAAACACGACCTATTATTAAAATAATAATTTGTAAAATTTCAAAAATGTATTGAAAATTTCTGAAATATTAATATTAAAAATTATTGGAATATTTGTAAATTTTATGTCACACATTTTATGTTATATTTAAGACTTATTTAATAATAGAATTATTATTAAAATACAGTAACTATTAATAAAATCAATTTTTGATTTTACAAATAATACTTTTTTTTGGTAATAATATTTAGTAAAATATTAAAAAAATTAATAATTTTAACAAATTATTAAAGTTCTTTAAAATATTTATTGAAATTAGGATAAATAAACTCATATTTTTGATAATAGATTCCATTTTTGCTTGCTTTCAATAGTTTTGAATTTGATAGATTAATTATGTATATTTTTAATTAACCGATATTTTAATGATTTTTATGTGATTTTATCACACGGAATCTGAAAAAATTACTCCAAGTAATTTTGTACCTATCTAATAATAATATATAAAAATTAAACTTTATTTTCTTGTAGTTAAATTTCTCATGGAAAGATGATGTCATCTAACTAAGTTAGTGTTTTTTGTTCATACATTATAGTAATATACTGTATATAAGTGTAACGGTTTTCTTATAACAAAAACAAATTTTTACTATATTGTAATTACGTAAAGAAATTATTAAAACAATATTTTTAAAACATATGCAATTTTCTTAACTTATTGTTGAAATATTTTAAATGCTTTAAACTATTGGTCATTAAGTAACAATGACCTTAATATTTCTAATTAATTATTTCCCAGGCCTTAACTTATCTTAATGAATTTTCTTTCAGTAAACTACTAAGATTATATGTAGAGCATTTTTTCTTAAAAAGATTCCTTTATGTTTATAAATGTTATTTAACACATTATAAAATTAATAAGATTTATAATATCTAATATTTTTAAAATAATTGTCTTCTCATTCATAGAATAAAAGATTTTTAAATAAATTTTGCTAGATTTTTTTTATTCTATACATAAAAACTACCAGTAAAATTATAAAAACTTAATTTATGACTAAAAAAAATCTATTTTAAAGGCTTTTTTTTTCTTTACATTAATATTTGATTTCAATTCAAAAGAAATTCAATTGATCTAAGAAATTATTCTAAGAGTTATTCCAAGTTTGAAATGAAATCTACGTGAAATAATATTTTCCAAAATCAACATAAATATCTTAAAATTAAAAATAATGATAATACAATTTTTCACTGTAGTTTGATAATTCCTGAAATTTATTTGTAATAAAAAGGATTTACATCAAAGAGAAGATCTTTTTCAAGAATCAAAATCAATGTATATAAATTAATGTTAATATTTGAATAGAGAGATTTATTTTTAAAATTCCTACTTTATATTATGAAAATGTCAATGATTTTCTTAATAAATTTATAGTAAAATCTGATGAAATTTAAGGGCTATGCAATTAGCAATCACAATATTATCTAGGTTATAAAAGGGGTTTGATCATGTGTTTCAACTTAGGATCTCTTTAGCTCTTCTGATATAAGTCGGGAATGATCACTGCAATTATTTTAACATTTTATTCATAAAAATTTTCAAATGAGCTAATTCAATAACCTGTACATATAATTATTATTGAAACACAAATTAAATAATCTATTGATTTTAATATAGAATGCATAGTATTAACAATACATTTTTTTCCATTGATTATACATTATAATATTTCCATGTAGATATTAAATATTGTATTTGAATGTAAAGTAAAAATAGGTATTTCTTCTGATTCAGATTTAATAAAAATTTTAAAATAAGTATTCTATATAACTATCAATGCATAAATCTTAAAAATGAATTTTATCTAAGATATAGTTTTTTTTCGAATATATAGTCATTTCCTACATCCCTCTTTATATTTTCAATTAAACTATGTACAAAAGTTTAATGCCTATTGTATGACTATTCTCTTTTACTAAATTCCTAGTGATATCCATTTTATTTTACTGTTTTTGTAGAATTAATCACTAACATTTAAAATAGAAATTATTTATGCTTGAAATCTGATAAAAATTTTAATAAACAGATTAAAAGAACAGAAAGTAACATTACAGGCGAACAGGTGTTGATAAGTTTGTTTGGGGTTTCTCAACAAATACGCTTTAATTCTTTAAAATTTAAATCTTAAACATTACAAGTATGTGATTCATGATGAACTAAAAACATATTTTAGAGATAAAACAATTGATTCATATAAAATTCATTTATACAGTATACATTATGCTAACTAATGTAAATAAATAATTAATAGCTAATTATGTTTGACTAAAGCTTATTTGCAAGCAGATTTATTTGATTCTGATAACGAAGCTCGACTAACAAGATATAGTCTTAAGTAATTGATCAAAAGTTAATTCCATTCGCAGCCAATGTTTCAGATAACTGATTCTTATCAACAGTATGGATGATTGGTCGCTCTAATTATTTTTTAAATCCCATTGGTTGAATGATGTATGTTGGGAGGCCTTTAAAATTTTAGTTTGAAATTGTATTATAATTTTTTAACCTCTTTAAAAATAAATTTCAAAGGTAAAAAGTATTTAAAAAATACTTTTTGGTTACAAAAAGAATTTTCTCAGTTTTGTGACTTCAAAAACCATCACCATTTAGTTTGTGTTTTATTTTTCGTGATGGAAAATGGAAGAAAGAACATATTCTTTTAACATATGTATAAAATACAAAATTAGAAATATTTTAGTTATAATTATTAGATTATATATAGTTCCTTGTATATTTTTGTTAACATAAATTTCATTTGTGTGATATTTTTTAAAAATTACTTAGTAAAAAATTGAATTCTCTTAATGACAATGAAACTTATTATTATTTCTAATATTATTTTTGTTTATTCTTACACAATTAATTCATAAATTAAATAAATTTTTAAATAGTTACATTAAAATTTAAAAGAGAAACTATGCATAAAAGAAGTTTGCATGATTAATACGTATTTATTGTTATTATAATTGATTAAATTAAGAAATTTAGTTAAAATAAATTTTTACGTTGCATGTTACACTAAATTGGAAAGAGAAATAAATAAGAAAAAAATTCCAAAAATAGTAACAACTTTCGTAACAACTTTGTCAACCATTTACGTTTATTCATTGGTAGTGCTTATTTTTGATACAATTAATTGTTATAAAATTAATATTATAACCTTAATTTGTGCCAAAAAAAATTGGAATTTACGTAGGAGACTGTGCTTTAATTTTTTTTTCCAAAATTAAAAGGTTGTAGTGATTTTAAAAAAATTGAATTAAACACCTTGTTTTCAATCCAGGAACTTCTTCCGAATTTTCTTTTTCATTACATTTAGTACATGAAACATTTTCATTCTTCCATAATTTCTACCTATTATCTGCTTTTTGTAGCAAATGTTTAGTAAATAATTAGAATTAATATACAAATCTGAAATTTGTGTTGTTAATTCACATGTTAAGTACAAATTTCTCACAACATTTATCATTTAGTTGATAAATGTTGTGGATTATAATAAAACAGATAGATATAGCTGGATAGCAATTTTATTTATATTATACCAATAAAATTGGAGAATTTTTAAGTCAATTATTAGAGAATCGAGGGATTTTTATCCGGATTAATTAATTTTCTGAACAAGAAACAGGAATTTAAGGTGAAAAGTTAATTATACCACATTTATGGAAATATAATCTGCAGATATACATAAAATATAAATAATCAATTAATATATCTTTATTGATTATAAATAAGAGTAATTGGTATATAATTAATAATATTTTACTTAGCATTTTTTATAATATTATATTAGTATTTTTCTATTAATTCCTTCAGAATGAGATTAAATACTTATTATGGCTTAGTAATTGAATTGATTTTAATTTTTAAATTAATATTTATATTTATTAATGATTTGAAAGTTCCCAATTAGTACCGATGCTATATTTTTGGAAATACCCCGTTTACGACAAACTAATCACTCTTGTGTTAAGCAACGCTAAATTTATAAATGGGTTAAATTACTTAACTGTCTTAAATTTTGAAAATTTTAAATGTACATAAGACATAAAATACACAAATGTCGATAAATATTTATAGTGGTCATGTTAGGAAACTTTAAATTATTTTGTTGATTGATGTATTTCAAAAACCAAATTAATTAACTTCTTCAGTATCAACAATAGATAAATCAAAACAATCAAATTAAGCACACATTTTATTGTTGGAAAGATATTTTTTTTAATTGATTTCAAATTATATATTAAAAATAATAAGAATTGATTATTTTCATTGTATAATAAGCTATATAAATAGATGAGAATTTAGTTTAGTAAAACAATTGTTATTAAAATAATAAATTTCTACATAAACTCATATTCTTTGCTTCTCATAATAATTGATTGAAATTTAAAATTAAATAAATGTTGTAACCCTTTATTTAGTTAAAATGACATTCACAATAGATTAAGGGTTTTAATTAAAATCAGATTTATACGTCGCATAATTAAATTAAAATAATAAATGAGTAACCTTATTGTTTATTATTGACATAATAGAAAAATATAGTTGCCTTATCAAAAAATAAATAAAATATATTTTAATTTAGTCGTATCATTTAAGATTTTCTGGAATTTATTTCCATTGAAATCTATTAAAAGAACATGACAATATTGTTTGAATTATTTTATTATGTTTCATTAACAAAACAAAAAATAATCTCAAAACCATAAGAACCCTAAAAAAATGTAATTTTTTATTTAAATTCTTTATATTATAATTGATGAAAGAAGACAATTTTGGATAAAAGAACTTTAAGAAAATCTAGTTGAAACCCATATGTTTTAAGATTTAAAGTGAAAATGATAATGGATATAATAATGTTAAAATTTGTGCGAATAAAAATTTTTCAAAGGAACGTTTTCTAACAAAACTAAAAGAAATAGGCATAGCATTTTTTGATAAGCAAATGAATTTTATTGAAGAAAATGTTTTGTAAATTTTAAAAGTTTTATAAGTATAAATTTTAAAAAAAAGCAATTCTTTTAAAGTTTGTTTAAGACACTTAATTGTAAAACATTTATATGATTAATCATTCTATGATCTGAATAAATTGATTTTCATGTTGGATTTATTAGATAATCAACTTACTTTCATTTTTAAAAAATAAGTATAATGACGCTTATATAATTTTCTACAATTTTGTGATAAATTTTTTATCTGAACAAAGTTTATATTCTACCTTTAAAACAAGTTTAAAACGAGAATCTCTCTTTAACGTTGTTTAAAGCGAGAGAGAGAATTTCCAAATTACATGTATAAGCACATGCAGTTTCATAGAACATTATTTTTGTGTGGGATTCGTTTCTACGCATTTCTCAAAATTAATACATTTTTAACAAAAAATGAAGATTCATATCTTTTTAGTAACGGAAAAGAATATGAATTACTTATCCGTGTTCATGAATCTACGGATAAGTATAATTCATATTCTAAAAGAATTCGGTGTATTTTTATTTCTTTTTTGAAAGAAGAGTCTCTTTTTAAAGAATATAAATTAACCTATTCTTATGCTTGTATTTATAAGGTATCTTATGATTTAGCTAAAATTTGTATATGCAAAGGTATTTTTAAACTTTGTTTAGTGACAGGCGAAAAAAGCACAATAGATCCCCTTTCGTTCCTAAGCTAATCAAAAGCTTTTTCTGCCACTTACAAAAGAAAGTGGAAATTGAATATTTTAGAGACAATTGTTTTCTAACAAAAAATTCTGTTTAAATTTCAAGATGTGTATAATAAGCCAATCATAATAGCTTATACAAGCAAAATTAAAAGTAAATAAATTTAATAATGATAGGAAAATTTAAGGAATGGTTTTGCCAAAAAAACTGAATCTGATTACAAAAAATAGTAGAACTGTTACAAAGTCAAGAAAAAGCCTTGTTCATAAAAATTATATAAGTAAATTATATTAAAACATTTAATTTATTTAGATAAATGAATTTATCTACCTTTTAAAACAAAAATAATAAATTTCATTTCACATAATTTTATAAATATTTTATAAACGTTGAATGGTAGTATTTACAATTACTTACAAAATTCAACACGAAGTATCATTCAATTATAATAAATAAGAATATTGATAAATTTGAAGACATCACAATGTCTGTCTTTCGTACACTTTGGTTTTTATTAACTAATGACACGGATTTTATAATAAAATTTCAAAATATTGTTTAAGATTTCAAAACACTTTATCTTAAACTATATTATGTAGTAAATTAATAATTATACTTTCGTTTAATTCATAGAACACTACATGTAACTATTAACATTAGGAATTCAGTAATTATTTTGCTATTTAGATAAAATTAAATTAAGGAATCATTTGATTTGGCCGTAAATACTGCTAGGCTGAATGATCTAAAAATTCCTTTCTTTTATTTTTTTAATTATTTTTTTTAAAGTTAATGCATATAAATATAAATTCACTGCGAAGAATTTTTTTCTGAAAAATTAAATGACAATTATTTTAGAATAACATGTGATTACTTTGTGCTATGAATTTGACCATTTACAACAGAAAAATAGTTGTTAATCGTTGGATGTATTAAATGGTTGAAAGGTGTGGGTTATATTTAAAAATCTTATAATAACCTTAACTGTCAGATAGTTTCCTTCTTTATTTCGCATTGAACCTCAAAGGTTCATCGTGATTCAATAGTGAGACTCTGTTTTATGAAATGGAAGGCCTCAAGCTTGATCCAAACTTCTAACGAACAACGGTTGTAGTTCTAATTCTACATGGGCCTCCTTCACATTGAGTGTTTGGAAGCTTTTAGGATTTCCTCTGATACGGAAATTTGGCTCGCTATCTTTATAAATTCTTAATTTTTGCATCCCATCTTAAGCATATCCACATTTTAGGATGATGCTTGAGATATTTCTTGGTTTTCTCCCTTGCGATATGGGAATAAGATCTACTGTCTATGAAGAGGTTTCTTCGAAGACTTTAAGCGGATGGTACTCAACTGCTTTTCAGAAGCATAGGCTGTTAGGCTAGGTGCTGTACAATGTTCAAATTGATTCCCAAATACTAGTAATAAAAATAGTGGATATGATTTGATACACATTAATCCACAAATACTTTGAAATACTTTAAAAAATGTTTAATAATAAACATCTTTCATATTATTACATTAAATCGCAAGAAAAAGTAACTCAAGCTGGATAATAATTCCTTTCTAAGCTTCATATTTAAAAAGTGCGAATGAGTATAGTTAATCACCTATTAATAATGCATGATACATTGTTAATTTAATTTTGCTTGTGCTTTATATGTTTCATTAATGCGAAACTTAAAAATAAAATAAATTTACTCCAGAATCTCATACATATTACAAAGGCATATGAAAAAAGTACATTCGAAGGTTATTTCATGCGAATTTTTCCTGTTAAACTATATGGTATCATCTGATAACACTTCTTATCATCATCATTTTTAATGCAATAATTAGATGGTCTTAAGTAATCAAGAAAGTTCTCTCGGAATTTTAATTCATTGCATCGGAATCACGCACCTGAATCACCAAAATATGAGATTTGTTCCCCCTCCTCCGCTTCTCCATGCACTCATTTCTGGTTTTATGACAGAAAACTGCGGTACTTATACGGAGGAGTATGGGTTTGAATTTGTAATCCCCTCTGACCTTTTATCAATTATAAAGTCATCTGTATGGCAACGGTGGTGGAGATAAGCAATCATTAGTGCTCTGGCCTTGTCTTTATATGGGTGATCTTTTAAGATTTGGTGGCGCTTAATTTAATACGAGCATTTTTTTTTTCACCTGACACTTTCACGATAACTCCTAAAGGCGATTTTTTAGAGGTTATTAAGTTGGCGCCACTTTGGCTCCTTTCGGCGAGCGAAATTTTTTATGGACGCCAAATTCATAGCCCCAACAAAATAATTATGTCGCAGTTTCATAATTTTGATCATCGAATACAAATTAATAATTTCTAATATAGTGAATAATTGAAAATTTCAATTATTTTCTTTGAAATCCATGGTATCATATATTTTGTATTTCAATGTTTCATTAATATTTTTATTATTTAAGCCACATTATATTTTTTATTATGTTAAAGAAATTTTTATTTTTAAATGAACACTTATCTATAATATTTCTTATCTATATAATATCTGGAATATTTATTTAATCTGTGGTTAATAAATATTTGGTTGGTGAAAAGGAAATCCATTATTTTTTGATCGATGACTGTTGTGTTCGATATCTCGTTAAGTATCGATTATACAATTTTAGATTTATACACGATTGAAATATCAGATTTCGCACTATAAAAATATTTTGCTGTTTATTTGATCCATTCAGTTTTAAGGTACAGGTTGTTAAAAGTGGAAGTCAACAAAAAGAAAAGGTTCGATAAATGCGAAAATACATGTCAGGCAGTTGAAAATCGAAACCAATAACGTGTAATTTTGGTTTCATCGATTTCATTCGGGTATATTTGATGCTAAAGATGTAGACAGGTAGACCATCGTCGAAAATAGTGATAAAATTTTAAAAATGTTGAAGTTGACCAGCATGTTACTTGTCCAGAAGCTAAAAATCCGCCACAAAACAGCTTGAAGTCGTTTGCACAAAGCTAATCAAAAACATGTAATTAAAGCATAAAAGTTCACATAAAAAGTAATGGATTTCTTTTTCCCCAATCTAATATAATACTAAAAAATAAAGATTATCCTTTTATAAAAATTGAACTTTCTTTCACGATCCAAATTTTAAACATTTAAGTAAACACAGTAACAAAAGAAAAGTAAACCATGAATATTTTTTAAATAAAGCAAGTTAATTCTAATAACACCTCAAATGTCTTCAAATATGTATCTAGAAACTGTATATCATATGTTTAAATCTTCTTTTCCTAAATAAAATGGAAAAAATAATTTAACTTATGCTTAATTTGAATAAATTGGGGAAATATACTTGTAATATTTTGTTGATATTTTAAAACAATTTTTAGATGGATACATTTCCGAGAAATTTCTACATTTTCTACTGAAAAACTCCTTAATTATATTTTATCTTGAGTGCAGGATTTAAACAAATTTAAATAATTCAATAAAAGAAAGGCTTGTCATTTTATTGAATTTAAATTATCCAATAAAAGGGCAAGAAGAAAACTACGATTTATATAAGTACAGTCGGAAAGACTATATAAAACTACGATATATTTATTATAAGAATAATTTTAGTGTCTACTTTTCAATTAATAAATATTTTAATATTACCATATTTCAATATCAGAGAGATTATTCGAAGCTTTCACTATCAATAATTATCAGTTATGAGTTAGTAGTTAAATATGTTTGCATAGTTTATAATGATAACTTACGCTTATATATTTTTAATAAATTAAAATTAATGTTAACAGTTTATTTTGCGAATTTTAAAGTTCTATTTAAAAGTTTCTGATATTTTTTATTTAAAAATTTATTAAGAAATTATTTTTCATTAGAAATAAAGATGGTGAGATGATAAAGAAGTAAGTAATTTCAAAAAATCATTTTTATAGTTGCAATTATTTTTTCTATAGACAAGAGAAATATATTATTCTTTGAATTTCCCAAATAATTCAAAATGAAAATTTTAATGAAACGAAAAATCACTTATGTAAGTGGTACAATTCTCATAAAAATAACTAAAAATGAAATATTTTCAATTTAGTAAAAATGTTCCAATTTGCTTCTTCATTCTGAAACGAGGATCTCTCTCTGTTCATAACAAGATTTGACAATTTGTAATCTGCTCACACGAAAACTGTATCATTATCACAACCGGTTAAAATCGCTAGCCGTGACTTTACATGGTTTTGCAAAAAATGGCATCCAACTTGAAACCTCGGATCATCATAATGTGGAAGCAAACGTGTTTCAGACCTTTTTTAAAAAAAATCTTTAGTATAATTTAACGCATTTGTAATTTATTTTATCACGGGAAAAGACCCATATAAATTAATCTTTTAATCTGTGTCTGGTGAAAGCCTGGTACTTAAAAAAGAAGGAACTCAGTTTGAATATGAAACTCTTCAATCTGATAGTGATAAAATTGCTGCGTGCACCTCTTAAGTATTCGTTTCTCTCTTTCTGACTGTACTCGGATATAAAGAATAATGATTTCATTTTATTGCGTCACATTTTTATTAATAATCTTATGCATCGATTCTAAACATCACAGCGTATGTACGGAATATAAACATTACAAAATGCTTCATATGCATAGTTGCTGATTTCGTACTTTTATACTTCAGTCATTTAATTATGATAAATTTAGCGTTATAACCATTACATCACTCCTTCAAACACATTACAGGCTATAAAATAGAAATATCATTGGCGATTTTATGCCAAAAATATCGCCATGTCATTTCGAAACCTCAAAACAATTGGAATTTTTGCTTTTGGAAAAAAATACTCTCTTAAATATAAAACATAAACATAAAGAGAACAAAAACTATAATAAGAGGAAAGGAAATTACCAAAGATATTCTAACAGCACTTAAGATCTGTATAGTTATCTTTATATATTTCTAAATATGAATGTGCGACAAAAATTTGAAGATAAAAATAATATACAGAATAAATTGATGGAATTCAAAATATCGATATGAATCGAAAAATAAAATAAGGCAATAAATTTCTAAAGTACAAATCATTGATATTTAATCGTGTATTTATAGTACACTTCCGAAAGCGGTGATATATGACAATGAAGAACAATTGGCCTTAATTGTTAAAACTTTGACAATAATTATTTTCTCAGAGTGAGAAATTTTCTGAGTTCATTTGAAAAAAGTTGACAAAAACTTCGGTAAAATATTTCAGGAAATGTCTAATTTTCATTTCACTATATATATTGTAATAGAATAAAATATTAAAATCCTACGTATCCAAAAATAATTTGAAGTCTGAAAAGTTATTTAATTATTTTAAATTATGAAATTTAAGTTAGGAAAATATTTTAACTTAAGTTGAAGGGTTCTATTAAATGAAAAGATAATTTTTAGAAACTCATAAAAGCTCATAAAAATTAAAAAAGGGCAAAAATTAAAAAATGCAAATTTTTTACGCCGTCCGTTAAAATCAGCTAGTGAAGCATAATTTGCCAGGAGCAATGATTGGGAAGGTGACCACATTCTCCCTCACTGAGTTGCTGGAGCTCCGTAGGTAGGGGTATCGTCCACTTTTAATCTGTGACTTCCGAAGTCCTTCCTCTGGTGTGGCGTGGATGTAGAGAGAAGTGTGCCAGCTGAGGTGTGAACTCGTCACTTGACCGTAGTTCAAAATTGCGAGGCAATTGGTGATGGGCTAGTATTCCTAACTTATGATTATTAAATTCATGCTCAAAAAACATAAAATTTGTTGGATTGTAAAATAAAAATAAACGCTTTTGCCAAATTTTATTTCATTAAATTATTTTTATTATGAAATAATTGAACATATTATTTGGATAAATTTTTCCTGCTATTTGTTCAATAAGATTTCAAAATTGTTTTGAATTCAGTAGGATAACATCATTTGAAACAGTGATACAAAATTTTGATTTAATAATGATAATATGAGATTAAATTGTAACTGTTTTTTTTTTTTTTTTTAAATTAATTTTCTTTACAAGATGATAATAATGCAACAAGAATTAAATTTTTGTGTAAAAATATTTCTACAAAAGAAATCGAAAACGAGTTAATTAAAATAAGTACAACATAATAAATTTAAAAAAATTATGCCATGAAACAAATGAATATACTTAAAGTATGATATGACTTTGAAAATTACTGATTTCATTAATATTAATTTAAAATAAAAACAAAATGCTAAACCTGTATTATAATTTTATCATTAATGTAATTTATCATTATATTAAAATTAAAAGCTGTTATATTGCTATAAACTAGTCTTCGCTCGATTTTATAATTAAGAAACACTAAATATTTCAACCATTATTCCGAATTTAAACTTTAAACAATTTTAAATTTATTATATTGTTATTCCCTTTATAATTTGACAAAGGTTAAAATAAACTTCACTAAATATAAAAATTAATTTTTCATTATAACCACTTATATTTTATGTAGTTATGGTTACTGTCAAAGATTATATTTTATCTGACGCATTCTCAATAATATTCTTTTCACTATATTCCATGCATTTTTTATATATATTTTTTTAAAATATTTATTTTTAAACTGAGCACATATGCATTTCTTTGTATCTTCATATAGTGTTTAATATTTTTTCGTATTTTTCAATCATAATTATTAAACTATAAAATTTATTTTCAATGAAAGATTTATTTCTGTTAGATATTTTTGTTTCAAATTCTCAATAATCAATTTTATTTTCCTTATTTCGTCTTTTTTTGAAAAATATCGATATATTTCAAACAAAGAAAGTTACTTTCACTTACACAGAACAAATGTAGGTAAGAACTTAAAGAAGAATTACGAAAATAATGTAGCCAAAAATTGTTGAAAAGATCCCAAACAACAAATTACTTGAATTACCAATGAAAAATTTCCCACCATATTCCTTCATCTTTTCAGCAATTTTCCGCTTGCCCACACTAATAGGCGAACACGAATACGCAACTCTATTTTTTTATTTGTATTTCTTCTTTCCATAATAAGAAAAAAACAACAACAAGATAAGAAAAACAATTTTATAAGTGGATGTAATAGATTTAAACATATATTGCTAATAAAACATATTTCACGCCATATTACTCTTCATCTTTTGAACTCAGCCGGCGAATTTTTCTTTCTTTTCCTACCCACCAAAACAAAATGACAGATTTCATCGCCACTTTCCGGTCGCCAAATTGCAGAATTCAACTTTTTTTCATCACATAAACACTGTTTTGGGAACGAATTCGGGAGCAACAAAACCACATTATGGTATACATCTTTTTTGAAAAAAAGTTGGTTATAATAAATCTAGAATGGAAGAGTGGGGAGAGAATTATGCCAAGAAAAATTTAGAAAAAAAAATTTCAGCCACCATATTTACCCAAGCATAATATCCCTTTGGCGCATCGTTTTATACGGTTATTTTTCTACTATCCCATTCTCTAATAGCTAGATTGGGAATTTTTGCTTTCTTTTGCTTCAGAAAGTACGCCAAGAAGGAGAGCAATCTCTTGATTGTTGATGTTCATTTCCTCAGCCACTCATGCGCATCACAGAAGACTCCACTGAGTCCCAGAAAAGAAAAATTATGCGAAACATTTATTAAAAATGAGTCATTCTGCCAAAGTCATGAGCCTTTTTCCTAAGTTTGGAGCTATGATTAAGTATATTTCTCATTTCAAATTTCCCTTTCTTGATATTTTTTGATAAGTAATTAGTATACCTATCAAAATATATTTTGGCAACAATTAATATAAATATTTATATATACATAATTCTATATAAAATGTACGCTTCTTAACAGTGCCATTGGAACTTTTTTTTTATTTAGACAGCTAAATTATCTTATATTGATAAAATATTAAAAATTCAAAATTAATTATTATTTTTATTTTAACTGACATCTGACTTGATGAACAGTTAGATCTTGATTCCATTTAATGTTCTCCACAGTATGATATGACTTTGAGAAAAATAGATTTTAGCTTACTGCTTAACATCATGAATTAAAGGAAAATATCGGTAGAATTAGGTTATAGTTATAAAAGTCTCACAATCAACGAGTATTGGGAGTGGCTTTTTGGAGTGAAGGTTCCAAGTTCGATTCTATCTCTTGTCTTAAGGAAAAGTGAAGATTTGTCTTTCTGTGTCTACATAAACATCTGTTAAAGTGATGCTAGGCTATTTTTTCTAGTTATTCCATACGATACGTAGATATAGTTTACTTTCTATAATATATGGCTGATGTGTTCAATTACCTATCAGTTATATGTTGCTATCTTGAATCATAAAGTTTCAGTTATTTACATTACTTTATATTGAATAAAAATTAAATTAAATTATGTGCTATATATTGTCATTAAATTTCTAATTATAATATTTATGTTCTTTATTATAAATTATATTATTTACCCTCATTTTGTAATGAGTTCTAATAAATTCATAAAAATTAAAATCACTTTTATTACATTCTTTTATAAATGCTGAGATAGCATAAATTGAAGCATTCACAATATTGAGCAATGTTTCCTCAATATTTATTGATAATAAAACCAATCTTAAAATTATTTCTTAGGCAAGTATGTATGTACTCTGAAAATCAAAACAAAAATTATCAATTTATCAAACTAATTCTCAGGAAAATAATTAATTAACGCACACTTTTTATAGTAAAATGAAGAAAAGCAGATGAGCTTTCCTCATTTATCTTTCGAATATGTTCATTAAAATTCTTATTGTATATTTCTTTTGGTAAATAATTTTATAAAGCTAAATGTTTTTTGTTAGTATATCAATTAATCATGTGACTCAGATAACAATATAATTGATTCTATACCAATCAAATGGATTCGGAGATCAAAAGAATGGTCATTTTATTAAATTTCAAGATTATTTCATATTTTTGGTTTTAGAGGAAAAGGACTAATTTATATTATACATCTTTTATTTGTTACCTCACACACACGTTTGTTTAACTGCAATAAAAATCGCTTGTACCAGGAAAAAAGAAAAAATGCAGGTGAGAAAAATAATATTGTAAACAAAATTGTGTAAACGCTAAAAGAAAGAGTTGTTAATTAATATAAATCAAATGTGACATTATTTGTAATTGTATTGCGTCGAATTTGAATAAAATAGAATCAATATTATGGATACAATTTCATGAAAATGTCAGATTTCAATTTACCACAAAAATTTTAAACAGTAGAAATTTGAAAAAATTTAATTTGCAATTTTTCTTCATTGAATTTTTCAATTAATTTGATTTATAAGCTTATGCTTGTGTGATATATCATGGAGCGAAGAATTCCATCACAAATGTCGACTTTGTCATTTGTCCGAGGCTTAATATTGCGAGTTTGTTGTGTTTATTGTGCTTGGTTTTTAGAGATATACAGTCTTAATTATTTTACAATAACTTAACCTAATCTAACCAAATCATCGTTATTCATTGATTGTCTTCAGTGAAATCAAAGAAAAATCATCTTTGGACTCCCGTTAGTTATTGGTATTATTTGGGGAAATTCACAGCAAGGATTAAACGTATTTTGAAAAGAAATTCTTAAATAGTCTTGAGGAACATTCTCTTACAAAAGTCAGCTTTACCATTTTATAAAAGAATTTGTTATGTATGCCAAAATATTCTTCACAAAAATCTGATCCAGCTGCTGTTGCAGCTTCTTCGTTTAGTACAAGGAATGTTTACCTCGAAACACTAAAATTAGTGTGTATATAATGTGCCTCATAAAGAATACAATTTCTTGGGTCATACAATTTTTGCCTTAGTGAGTTGGTAACATTAAGTGGTTTTAGATTTTCACTTTCATGTCATTCCGGGCATTACCTTGGTTCACAGAACTCAGTTAACAATTCTGTGTCTATGAATATTTACCAACAGAATAACTATTAAAATACTAATAAGATGATAGAGGAAGATTACACAACACATGATGAACACAACTTGCTAAAACTGGAATAGTAGGCATCCAATAATCGCAACTTTTAGGAGCATCATAGAGAATGATAAACGTATCACAATTCAAAGAGTAACTTGTGCTGTAATTTAAAATGATACAATTTCAAAATGCTGCATAAATATATAATAACAATATAGTTCAAATTTGGAAACTTAAAATGGGTTGGCATGCAAAAATAGTATATATATATATATATATATATATATATAGTATATATATATATAAGCACAAAGTAATTCGGATCATAGTCCAACTATACATATAGTACTCGTTGCAACATAGTTTAAATATGATTTCTGAGTTGTGCTTAATATTGGGCTAATACTGCTTAAATATATCCGTAAAAAATTTTCATCACATCAACTGAATATTTTGAAATGTATTTTACTTGCATTGTAAAATAATGAATCTCCAGATTAAATGTCGTTTTTATTCAACATTTTATAAATCAAACAGCTTTATGTTTTGTGTATTTTTCTACATTTATATTTTATATCTTAGAAAAATAAAATTCTAAAAGAAATATATATTTATATCCCAATGTTAAATAATACGGTACTATAATGATAGAGAGGTGATAATCAGATTTGTTATTATGATAAAATCTTTAAAACTAGAAGTTTAGTCCATACACCTTTTCATAAACAATAATTTTATCATTTACCGAAAATATCTCTTAAAATACAAAATTTTACTATGTAAGATTGAAAGACTTGATTATATATTTTATTACTTTCTAATCTTTGATTGGTTTATATATTTATTGCAGGAAATAAATGTTAATAAATTTTCATACTTCAAATGTTATTAAGATCAAAATTTCTAAATAATATGATTTGATAATAATATAAATATAGAGAGTTCATTTGCTTTATCAACATTTTGTACAATTTCCATAACTTTTACTTTTTTTCTGTTATAAGTGATCAACACGTTTTAATTTATATAGTGGGTTACCCAAAGGCCAAAATGGCACTTTCTAACTAGTCACAGTTGTTGAAAGAAGTCTTTGTTCAAAACCGATCTTTATATTCACCTCTCGTATCATCTCTTTGAACTCAGGCGAATCCAAATATTTCTCCGAATAAAGTGTTGCTTGTCTTAGAGATAAACAACCATTTTTTTAGCGTAGCTAATTGAAAAAACAGGTACATTTGATTTAACAGCATAGTCTTCAAAGTCTCTTAAATGCTGAATGAATGCTTCTTCAAATTTGATGTTCTTACGCTCATGCATGACACGGAAAGTTTGAAATAAATCTTATAGAACATCTTGTTAAGGGCATTTACATAACTATTGATTCATTTTTACATAAATTTTATTTATTGTTTCACAATAAGCAATATTTTAAGCAAACTTGCTTAATAATAAAACAATGTTTATTTATTTTCTTTTTATCTGTTTACTATTATCAATTAAAAAACTTTCTTCCGTAAACAATCAATTTTTTTTAATAGTGCGTTTTTTTATTTTTAACGATCATACAATATAAATTTAACCAACTACCTTATGGTATGAGTTAGTATACCTAATTACAAATTTTTGTATCACCCTAAAGGAAAAACTCTGGAAAATTTAACGGCTCTAAAATCTTTAAGGGTGTCGATATTAGGCAAGAGCAGGAAATCCTACGCATAACCTTCCAGATCGATAACGACTCTTATACCCCCCAGACTATATTGGCATTTATATTACTGAACTAAAGCATCGTTATATATTTTATCAAAAAATTTAAACAATAACTATTTTAATAGTGTCCAACAAAATTATTCATTAAAAATATTCCATAAATTAATCAAATTAATTAGCTTTTGATTAAATGTATTTTTAGTATTTAAATAATTACAATGGCCTATTGCAGAATACAATGTTAAGGCAATTTTATAATAAATCAAAAGAAATCATGAGGATTATAAAATTTTAAATGAAATCTATAAAAAGATTTTAGTACTTTTTTAAAAATGTCCGTAAAACCACCTCTTTATTTATTCATAAAATTAATTTGTTATTTCTCTAAAACTGAAATAATATTCATAGCATTCAGAAGATATTATTGCTGTTGTATTGGATATCTTATATCCAAATCTACATCTGTTATTCTAATAACAGTGAATAAAAATAATTTAGCCAAAAATCTACAATTTGGTATTATTGTGGATATTGAAATATTTTTTATGAGAAAAATGGTTTTATGCAGCAATAAATAAAATGCTAATTTAATATGCTTAATTTTAATGCATTATTATGGATAATAGTGCATTAATTAACAAATAAATAATAATAAATATATTAGCTATGAGTTAAATAATAACGCATTTGATTGTTTGATTCCTTTATGTTTTTCATAATATTTTAAAAAATGTCATCGTGTGTTTATTACTTATTTAACAATTTCTAAGCTGTACAAACATTAATATTAATCATGTGCGAATAAAACGTTTTATTTATTTATTTTTTACTTTCGTGCAATTCGAAATTTAGTGATGCAAAAACTTTTAAGTTTAAGACATTTATAGAAATCAAGAAATTTTTAAGATTTATATTAAAAAATTATTTCTATTTGCATAAATCCTTAGGAAAAATTTATCTACAACAATGGCGTTCTATATTCACATTTATTAAATAGATATATTTTTATTATTGGAACATGGTTTCATAATTTGAAAAATGTAGTGATGATTACGAGTTATTGAAATAAAACAATGAGTTATTTCATCATTTCGGTAAATGTAGACATAAATCTTTCCACATATCAAGAATAATGATTAATTGCTGCATTGTGTAATCACGGCCTCATAAACCATTCCTTCAGATTAGAAAAAATTTAATCTTTGTAATTTATTGATAGAAAATGCAGATTTCTAAATATTTTCCGTTGTAGTTCACTTCATGTTTATAAGATAAGTACTAATGCGCTTCTATCCGTTTCAGTTTTCAAGGATCAGTGTTCTGGATTTTAGCTTAACAATTCATAGTTACGATTTCTTTATCGATCATCCATCACTATATTGATGGAGGTTTGTAATGGTTCGGAATTCCTTTTAATTAATAAGACCAGATTAAATTAGTGTTCGTGAATAGAGAATGTAACGTAAATCAATGATTTATTTTTCTTTTTCGCAAAACAACTACGGCAGAAGTTAAGAGTATACTTCAATGAAGCTTTAATAAAAATATAAAATTTAATTCTATAAAGTACATGAATTTTATTAAAATGTGCAAACATTTCGTTTATCGCGACCTAAAAACATCGCTCTGTTGAGCATAAGACTCCTGGTACGATCCCAACCACTGTTCAACAATGAGAGATGGATGTTTTCTATATTTTGTAGACGTGTCTTTCAGGGTGCGCGCTTGGGAGTCTGCCCCTGCGACACTTGAATTCAGCCCATTATCTATGAAAGGCCCACCAAGAAAGCAGTTTATGTGGTAGATATTAAAATATATTACAACAGCCTTAGATTTTTAAACTGTCCCCTGTACGGTGTAGAGTCATTTCTTATAAGCTTCTGTTTCTACACGTATGTCTGTCGTGGTTATTGTTTGGTAGCTTTCATGGTTTTCTCCTTGCAGCAATAAACTTAAAATTATAGTACTTAATGTAATTTATGTAATTATAATACTTAATGTAACTCGTGTATTGAAATTAATCGATGTAAAACATTGTCCACTCTTTCTCCTTTTATTTCTTATGCAAAAGTTTGATTTGTTATTCTAGCAAAAATCCATGAAGTAGGATCGCAGAAAAAATGTTGCTTAAACTAAAGCTGAGAGAGAAATTTTTTATCATTATATACGAAGAAAATGATAAAAATTAAGAGGTTTTATGTGTAGAGATTGATTTATATCTACTTAAAGCTATATTATATCATTTGTGAGAAATGCTTTCCTTTTATAAGCTTTTTATTTGATTTTTTTTTTTTTAAATTTTGAAGTTCATTTTGGAAATTTTTAGTATCGAAAAACTATATTTATTTTAAAATAATTTCTCTGTCTTCTTTTTTTTAAATAAAAACTACATGCAAATACTCTGCTTATACTACCTTTTTAACTACCCTCAAGAAATACTTAAAAACTTTACTTCATAAAAACAAGAAAAAGTGTATTTTAGTTCTTACTTCAGTTTACTTAAATATTTCCTTTTATCCATAACACATACGAATTTCATAAAACTTATGAAATTATTTTGGAAATGTTTTTTAAGAGTGATTTTTCATTTTTATGTAAATATTTTTAGCTATTGTTTTTTTCAGGTCAATTTATCGTTTATTTTAACTGAAGTCTAGATAACTTGAATTTTAGTTGATATTTAACTTGTTAATAAACAAAAGTGCTGAACAAGAGTTAATGTATTTTATTTTTGAAGAAACAAAATAAATATAGAAAATAATCTAAAAATATCTCTCTTTTAGTAATTATACTGAATTTATGACACTAAAAAGTATTCCCTTTGGTTTTGGCAGTTTGCATAAACCTTTATTTTAATATCATTTTTTAAAATAATTGATGCTTTGGTATACTTTTGTGTTTTATTTTCCTCATTACATAGAAAATAACTTTTACGATTGCTTAAATACATAACTAATTAGTAAATAAAAATTTCCAACACACATTCCTTTAATTAAAAACTAAGTAGACATCATCTAATTGCGAAGATATGTGGTAGATATTAATTTTTTTTAATTTTTATTGAGACACCAATTAAAATGTTTGATAAGTAAAAGTTTTGAAACTCATATCTTCATTAAATATTATTTTCATTATTTCCAGGAAAATAATTAATTATAAATGCATCTTAGATTACAAAATCTAATAGCCACAAATATTTTTATTGTAACATATAATAAAATAATAATTGCATTTATTTATATGTCAATAATTCATTTTCGTTTCGTATAGTCTGAGTAAGTAGAAGATTTTTGTACCAATCAAAAATTAGTTCCAACATATTTAAGAAATTATTGTCTTATTACTGTAATAAATTTAGTCACTTTTAAATACTCCCCAGAAACATCGTATCCTTATTAACTTTTTAAATAAAAATATTATATATATATTTAGAAACGCGCACGCGATCCATTTTTAATTGAAGAAACTTTTGCTGAGCTCTTTTTCAATGCCAAAAAAGTCTGAGAAAAACGAGAAAACCACTGCGTGAATATAATTTAATATTTTATTCAGCAGAACTAACTTCTTGTGAAAATTTTAAACTATTAGAGTTGTATTGGACTTTTAGAATGGAAATCGAAATTCTCGAAAAGTCATTACGCTACTGTGAACTCTGCCCTCAATAATGTTTTAATTTTTTTTTTCATTTGCTCATTGTTGTATTCGCGATTTACGACGAATTTTCATCCTTTAATCGCGATGTGATAGCCAAGGAACAATGAGATCGAGTTCAACGGATTACACGGGTGTTTTTTTATTGTTTTATATGGTAAAAAAAACAATGATTAAAATCACTATTTTCCTCCTTAAACAATTATATCCAAAAAGACGATACGGATGTGTTGCTTTGGCGCCGTTGCTGCCATTTTGGCTGCAATTAATGGAATCATTATTCGTACTTAAGCTTTAAGATAAAAAATTCGGTGAACTCTTTCAATGAGTTTGATTCGAGCCTATTGTGTTGAATTCCTTAAGCCTTGAAACACGTGTGAATTAATGCAAAAGGTGTTTCGTGGATTACAGACTTAAACTCACCGAACAGGTCGCCAAAGAGTTTAAAGTATTCTACTCCAGTATATATTGTATTATTTGGAAGTTTGTTTCATCTGAACCTGGCACATTGTTTTTATAAAATGGGCATAAAAATACATAATGTTCCAATTGAATAAGATTAACAACTCTCAAAACGTTAAAATTAATTCAATAATTTTATTTCTTCATAGTTTTAATCGAAAGAATAATGTTAAACATTTAATTCAAATATTTCTATAATGAGACTTAATTATTTTGTAATCTTCTGCTGATAAGATAAAAAAAAAAGAAAAGAAACAGTATTTTAATAAGCAAAGTTTTAAGAATTTTTAATCACATTCATTAGAATATATTCTCAGAATGTTATTATTTATTTTTTATATTAATATAATTGAAAATTTGTTAACTCATATTTTATAAAAGTAGTTGAAAATTTCTAATTCATCTTAAGTTTCCTAAATAAAAATTAAACTTCTTTTCGATTCAGTAATGATGCAACAAACTTATTTTGTATAGATAAATATAAAAGTTTACTAATTAAATTATGTTACGAAACTTCATAATTTTCAAGATTATTAGGAATTTCAGAGAAAATCTCAATTTTTTTACAAGAAAAAAAAAAGATATTTTTTTCACACATGCATAACATTGTTATACGTAACCTGTAATTTTGAAACTCCTTTCTCACCTCTGAGAAGTAATTAATTTAAAACCAAATATAGAAATGCTATCATAAAATCAATTTTCGTATGTTATTAATAGTTTAAGTAGTAAAAGATGATATGTGAAATACGGTTAATAAATACCTATATTATTTTCTTATAAACGTATTTGGTGAAATGATTTGAATATAAGCTTTCTTTCCAAATAATTCTCGGCAATATTATCATATATTATTTATTTATTTATTTTTTTAAACTTTCTGTTTATCAATCGTGAAAGTCACTTGCGTTGAGGGCAATTTTCATCAATTTGCAATTTTCAAAATTTATACAATTTTTATTTCATCCGATTGAAAGCCATTTTTGGTTAATTTACCGAAAGAAAGAAGTTATTTGTATCATTTTCGTATCAGTATATTTCAAAAATATTCAATTCAAACTGATTCGGTTAATGTGTAATAGAAATTTGCTTGGGATAAACTATATTTTTTTCATTTAGGAAAATCAATTTCATGATTAGATTTTCTTTATTTAATTTTTAGAGTCAAAATATAAGTATGATTGCAATTTTAAGTATTTCCCATTTTATATTTGAACATGTATATTTAATTTTTTTTTTATATTAGAAGCAGTGAATTCAGCAAAATAATAATAAGATAATTTTGAAAACAAGCAATAAATCTATTTTATAAAAAATCATAAAGGATAAAAGCATTATCAAATTTATTCAAATTTTATACTTTAACATAAAATAAGAAATCATTTGAATTTCATTATTATTTTGAGAAAATTATAATACAAAGTAAATTATAAATTATTTCATTATTATTTTGAGAAAACAATAATACAAAGCAAAAGTAATTAGATATATAAATTACATTTGATTTTTTTTTATTTTATAAAAGAAATTGAATTATTCTGTATTAAGTAATTTACACACACACACAGAATGTTTCTATTAATTATGAGCAAACAACAGTTTTAATTTCTAATCGTCCACATAAATATTACATTTATTTTCTTGTGATGATTCTATTTATGTAAATTATCATTGGAAAATCTATGCAACTTATAACTCTATGTAGATCACCAGTAAAAATTGCCACTCGAGTATTTCGCTGGCCACTTAATATTTAAAAAATAATACCATGCAATTTTAAACATTGTCGAAATTTTATTCAAATATCAATTTGGATGTTTTAGTTCCCCAATGTAACCAATTTTAAAAATAATCTTCATCATTTACTTTCAGGTGTTGTTGGAGTCCTATAGCTTTTGTATATTACATGAGAAAAGTATTTTGGTGTAGCACTACCCAAAATGTTTGGTCGCTAACGTCTATAAATAATAATCAAATAAGCAAAAATATCTTAAATTCAGATTTTGCTTGTTTTTTTCAACTCCACAGTAGTCCTTGAAATAATTTCCGAAAATAATGTTCGTCTCTTGCCTTAAAAGTGTGAAGCAAGAGATAAAATCATAGCATAAATCATCTAAAGATATATTTTGATCTACCTAAAGTTTTCGATTACACCTAAAATTTAAGAAAGAAATTTTAATGACTTCGGTTTAGATGCAAGCATTACTTTAGACCCTCAATGCTAATTTAGATAAGTTGGAATATTGGGTTGTTCGAAAAATAATTTCGTTTTTACCATTTGGATCAATATTTTGCTATTAAAAAATAGCCTTTTTATGAATGTAGAATCATGCTACTTTCAGAAAGATAGCCAAGGTATTGAACTAGAATTGACAATATACATGTCAATAAAATATTTATTCCCTATTCTTTTTACATTTCATGAAAAACGAAATTACTTTCCGAACAACCCAATATATTTTTCATCGCTTCTTTTTAAATGAGGATTAAACGATGGAATCATTCCATAAGGAAATGGTTTGATCAATTACCAAGCAATATTTGGCTGCTTCTAAAGTTTAATATATGCATACAAATGACTTCAAATCAGATGATGTAACATTGTTTCAGTTCCTTAAATTTAATTGTTATAATTTCCAAAAATATCCTTCAACTACCTGATTTCGAATGTAGACAGGGCGATAGAACTATAGCATATATTTAAGAAAAAATATACTTTAATAAATTTATTTTAAAAAATGTTTTTAATATAACCTACTAAATAGCACTTTAAAAAATTAAGAAACACTTTAAATCGATGATTGAATTAGAAAAAAACACTTTAAAATAAATCAAAAGGTTTTTCGAAAATTGAAGAAGTATCACTAAGCACTTGTAATGATATTACTCAAACTTTTGTTTTTATAAAGCCCAAGAAATATCCAACTATTTACTTAGCTCTACTCTTCGATTTCAACAGTTCGTGAGTTCAATTCTCACCTCAGGCTTTTGGATGTTTGTAGTGGTTGGGAGTCTACGTTGAACTGTCGGTACTCGTTTAATTAGCCTTCGTGTGCAAAAAATTTACCATTGAGTGACAAAGAAACCAAGACCCAACTTTGTAAATCTGTATGGTTTATTTTTTTTATAAATTATTTAACTGCTATCGTTTTTATTTTTCTAATTATTTCATAATAATAATTTGAATGGTATTTTATTGGGAACACTAGGTGAAGGTTTTGCAGTACCTGACACATTCATGAATAAGGTTTGAGAGTAATTTTTGACAGAACCGACTGATAATGTGTGTGCTTCATATTTATATGAGAAATATAAAAACCATTAATTGTATTACTGAGAGTATAGCTTATATGGCATGTATATAATTTTGATCATACACATTATATACATAAAAAAAAGCCTCATGCGCAAAAATTAGATTCGAAAGTAATTTCTCTGCTCTTGCCCAGTCAGATGAAAGTCTAGCTATTTAATTACACTCAGTTCTTCCCTGAAGACGTTATAACCATGTGATCCCCAGTGTCGATATCAAAAGCTTGTCATTGCCAACAGGAGGGAAATTATACCCCCTTTCTTTTTCTTCGTACGGTTGACAGTGAGCGAGGCTGACCGCTATTAACCGAAATCAAGGGAGATTCACTACGAAAAAAAAAAAAATATTCTGCAAGGAGATTCTGTGGTGGGGGTAGGAAATGCTTGAGAAGGGGGTTGCCCTGACCGATTACTGTAAGCCGAAGCCGATCTTGAGGACATTAATTACCGCAGGTTCTTGCTCACACACACACACTAGAAATACGGGGTCCTCTATCGTTTTTTAAAGGGGGCTGGCAGTGATCATGGGGGGAGGGGTGGTCGTCAAAAAGATTCTTTCTAATTAATGCTCTCGGTTCCGACTGAAGAATGCAGCTTGTAGCGTGATGGAAGGCCCGATCTGCGGCCATTAGGGATCGCGTGTCTAAGGCTTTTGCAGTGACAGGGGCCGTGTAAACAGGCCTAATGACAAGGTAGTATCTCCCTGCCCCGAGGGTAACCAATTAAAATAGAACTTCTGCGACGCTTCAATGCGCATGCGCTTCTCTTATAATCCTTTTTATTAATGTCAACAGTTGGAATGAAAATGGTGGCGGCTTTTTATTACTTTTTTCACTTTCATCTCTCGATCTTCTTCTTTTTTCCCCCCTTTCTTTGAGATGAATTGTATTTTTTTTTCTTTCGAAATCAATATCCACGGGCTATGAAGATCAAAAATTTCTTTCTGACACCGTATATCAGAGTATATTCTACTAGGATCAGATTGTTTCAGATTTTAGTGTATTGAAAAATAGCTTATTTTTCTCTACAGAGTCGACAAATCGATTAGTCGACATCAGAATTTCAATTTTAACTCCTGCTGTCAGTACATTAACATTTGAATCTATAAAAGCTCAAAATTATTTCTCTCCTGATTTTACTTTTAAAAAAAATATCTGTTGGTGTGTTTGAAACTGATTTTTAAAAATTTAGACTGCAATAAAATCTGTAAAAAAGACAAATTTATTTAAAAAAAATAATAAAATTTAAGTCAGCATGAATAATAACTATTTAATGACATAAATTTTTAAGTAAAAATAACTTTTTGAGTTTCTTGCTGTGTGTAATAACAATTTTCTATCTTAGTAAAAATTAAAACATGGCAATCATACACTCAGACAAAGATGTATGCAATTTGAAGAGTTCAATATGTTTTGTGTTGAAGGGAGAGAAAATACACAAAACATTTCAATTGATGAATTATGAAATGATGTATGAAATAAACATACTCTTTATTTATTTTAATTAAAATTAAGGCAATTTTTAGGAATATTTTTGCTTATTTTCTTCAAAAACTACAAAAATGTTATTAACAACTCTGATATAATATTAGATAAATTATACGAGCCAAAAACAATTATTCAAATTTAATTTCTTTTTACACTAGTTGAAATAGTTTCTTTTTACAAAATGTGGTGTTTAAGTTGATTTGTTTGAGAAACATTCGAAGATTTTTTTTAAAATATATTCAGCAAAATCAAAAATAATTTATTAAGTATTTAATCAGATCCACATTAGATTTAAATTTTTAATCAGATTACAAAAAACTGATTAAATGGTTAGTTTTGTCAGAATACAAAAGATTTACAAAATTATAAGTTCTGAACTCGTACTTTCTGTACTGAATTATAAGTACTGAACGGTATACTTTCAATTGAAATACTAATTCTTTATCAATTTTTGATTTAATCATCTTTACAAAACATTAAGAAAATGTATGGGTGAAACATTTGTGTTTATTATAAGAAATTTATAGGAAACGTAAATAATAAAAATGTATGTATTACTTTCATTTACGTGCTTCATTTTTCTTTACAGGAAATTTAAGCCCTTTGTACTTGAATACCAGGCTCAACGATGCTATACCCCAGCCTAGAATAGTACATGATTTCTCTCCCTATGGTCTGAGACCTTATGATTTCGCTCGTCAACTACTAACTTCGCAAACAGCTGTCAATAAAATTTTGGGTAAGTTCAAAAATTATTTTACAAAAAACTCTTTAGTTAAGCATATTGAAATAATTTATTTATATAATTTCGTGGCTCTATTCATCAAAAAGCTAATATATTGATAGTTGAAATAAACTACCATTTTCTATTTATTCACTATTTTTTTTAAATTTAAACAAAAATTTAAAGTCGTCACAAGTCATTCTCTCATAATTAGATTTTTTAATTTTCTTTTAAATGTGTCATTGAAACTGGATGGTTTTTAAAACACTAAATAAAGCAATGCGTACTCGTAAAAGTCCATTTTTGAATTTTCTTTTTTTAGAGTTCGAGAGACAATTTAACGACCGAAAGCATAAAAGCAAATCTTCTAATTGCCAGTGATTGTTTTTGTTTCCCTTTTGTTGCCAGAACAGCTACATTTTACGCCAAGCGGTCACAACACCCCTAAGAAAAACCGGGAACAAGAGATTATTTTCTGTCAAACAGTTTAACCTGCTACTGTCTATTAGAGGAGAGGCACGCCGTAATTTAACTTCGAGACCCATAAAACAAACCGTAATTGCTCGCTGCTGTTTTTGTCGCGCGGCGACTTCAAGTGGACGTAAATCCGGAGGCTGATCGTTTCGCTTAAAGAGGTGGGCGAAAAGAAGACGCAAATCTCAGTCCGCCTTTTCCCCTTCGTCTAATAACAAGTCTGAATCTTCTTTTATTTTTTACTTTTCACTCACGGGCTGCCGTATTACTCATACGACAACAAATGATCTTGGAACTCATTAAGCAGACTGAGTAGAAAGCTATTACCATAAACATACATAACGCGCCGTGCATCCGTAGGAATGAGCGAGCCACAGTTATTTTGATCGATGCCATGCGTTAAAAATCATAACTTTCACGTTTCTTCTTCGGCTGTCACTGTATAATCTATTTCACTGTCACAATATAAATGTACTTTTTTTTATTAGTTAACTCCTTTGATCATAATCGATTTCTATTTCGTAAATTCTTTTATTTTAGTAGAAAAAAAAATTAATTATTTTAATCTTACCGCAAACTAATGATATAACTTCACACTCTATGAAATAAAAAAAATCCTTATTCGATCCTACTATTATTACTATCATATTGTTCCTAGAATATTATCAGATTTACAATTTATAGATTTTACTTGAATGATTAGAAAATTTAAATCATACGAATTATAGTAAAGTAAAAGGAAATATCGTCTTTGTAAACATCAAGGGCTCTTTTTAACAATAGAGTTTTTATTTTGTATCCTTTTCTTTTGATATTTTTTAATATCAATGAATGCTTCAATGTTTAAGAAATTAAGGACAAATTCTGTCATAGTTATAAAAATTTTATAACTTTTTGAAACAGAACATATTAAAATCCTTTTCTGACAACTGAACTGTTGTAGTGTTTAGAAATTCATATTTTTAACAGCTATTCGTTAGGATTCAAAACATGGAGACAGTAGTAAATCTAGATTAACATAGCACTTTTTTATTTTATCTAAAAATTATCTCTAAGTTTGATCTCTTAATGTCATTTTAACAACTCGACAAGAATTCATTGTATAATTTTCATTCGATTTCAGCGTAGAAATTTATTTTACAACTTTGACAAATGTATAATAACTTTCTGCTCAATAATACTAGTAGTACACATTGGACGGAAGAATAAAATAAATTAGGGCTCTAAATGACAATTCCGAAGACTTATATCAAACAGTAGGGACTTCAAACCATGACATTTTATCACAAATGTAAAGATGGTTCTTAAATTCATATGTAAATTCTTAGAATTCTACGGCAGACTAAAGCCAGCTGTGAATTTCATAATTACAGAACGAAGTAAATCCATTACTAAATCTGATAATAATTTAATAATAAAACTTTGCCACCATTTTTTAAATAATTTTTCAGAATTTACCGTTTTTTTCCATACTTATAAATGTAATCATTGTACTGCATATAATTTGTAAATATTTAATTATCAAAATTAATTATTAATTTTTTCAATAAAATTATTGCAATTATTAATTTCTGCAACCAATAAAACATAAGTACCTATAAAAATTTTTTGATTCTTGCTTTTATTGAAAGCAAAATATGAATATTTCGTCAGCTTTAACTGTCAAAAACAAACCGAAAAGAGTGAACAGTCGGATAGTATTAACAGTTCGTTTTCGCTGTTTGTGATCGACCGCAAGCAGTTTAAAAACTTTATCCTTTGTTTATTTATTATTATTTTTTCCAATTCTTTTGTTGTTCAGGCATCCTCATCAAATTAGTTCCCACAATAATATGAATTGGGTGATTCGATTCGCCCCGTTGCCCTTAATTGCCCCGGCGGCCGCCCAATAGGAAAGGGAAGCGCAGCTGGGCGCAATGTGCGGGGGCGGGGGTTTGTTGTCCCAGAGTTCCATATGCTGCAGCGCGAGCCCCGCTCAGCCATTGGCTGGAGGGAGAGTCCGGTCATAATGAGATGTGAACTGCGTCCTTTGTGTCAAACTGATTGTCATCCAGCGGAGACGCGTATTCATTATGCTTTGCTTGCGCTCATCCACGAGTGCCATCATTTTTGTTGAGTTGTTCCTTGCTGGATTAGGATTTAATGGTGCATCTGATCACTCTATAAATGCATCACAAAAGATTTATAGGTTTTAATTACTGATCACCTGAAAAATATTATGGTTCACGAATAAAAGTCAGTCGATCAGGAAAACAAAATAGCGCCAAATAATACGATTTCTGCCAACGATGGCACATGATATACGTAATATATGGTTGTTACTTTTCTAAATCATTTGAGTTCCTTATAAGCACGAGTTTAATTATAGCAATAATTTCTCTGCTTTTACTCTACAAATGGATAAGTATTTGGGACCTACCTAGTAGAGAGCTAAATGCAACTCTTTCGACTGTTACTATAATGCTATTTTTAAATTTTGCATTTGAATAGCTTTTTGTTGTTGAATTTAATATTTTTGTTTAGTTATTTTGACAAATAAGATTTGACACAAATGTTTTTAATCGTATATTTAAATCACTTAACTAAGTATTTTCTTTTAAAAATTAACTTGTTGTATTAGTTTTCATTAAACACGCGATGAGAACAAAATAAAACTCTGTGGAGTCAGTGGCAGAATCCGGGCGAGCTTTGGTCTTTTGGAACTTTTGGTCGACGAATTTTTACACAAATACTAATATACTATGTTAATAAGTTTTATTTCTTACTTAATGTAATTAAATACTGTGAATTGATTTTTCATTATGATTAAAACAGATTTGTTTGAATAATTTAATTTTTATGCGTTAATTAATTCTTATTATTTTAAAATATAATTTATTAGATTAATTTATATTACTTTCATACATATAAACTAATCTAATTATGTCTTAAAAATGTATACATATAATAATGTTCATTTAGCTAATATACAATATGTTTAATATTTAAAAATTTGTTTACTTATTTAAATAAATAAAGAGAGAATAAAACAAAATAAACTTTTTTCTTAATACGGTTGTATTCAACCCTTAAAAATAAATAATATTATAATAGTATTTATTTGAATACGAATAATATCAATATATTTTATTTTAAAAATAGATGATAATACATTGTGGTTGTCATACATCAATGATTCCCTAGATTGGTGAATGAAAATAAGTACTAAATAAAAATTAAGAATTGAAAACAGTAATTGTACATAATCTCATAACAAATGAGAAAACAACTTCAAAATGGGAAATGAAATACTTTAAACTTAAGAAACATTTAGTTGCAGAATGTCAACTGCATTAATTCTAGCCTGTACTAGTTAAATAAGGGTTTCTTCACTGAATCTTGAAAATTTTAGCAAATAATTGCTGTCCATCTCAAAATCCTTGTTGCATATCGTGCATAAGGAACTATCATATGTACTAAAGTGGTACAGATTTTTAACGAGATTATAATAATAATTGAAAATACCAATTATACTCATATTATATAAAATGGAACAAATTAAAATAACTATAGTAATTTTCAATCAATTCCATTTTTGAATTCAACTTATTCACTTTTATTTCGTAACATACAAAAATTTTAAAATCTTACTTTTTTAAGTAATTTATTAGTACAAGGAATTTATTATTTAATAAAAGATAACATATATCTGAATATAAAAAGAATGTGATACTAAATATAATCACTGCTAACAAAAATTAACAATAAAAACTATTTAATTTACAGTTTTTCATTGAATACAATAAATAATAATAATTAATTTTATTAAAATTATAATGTGAAATTAGAATTATGCATTTTTATTATTTTTTATATGTGCATATTGTTTATTTAAATACATGTAATTTATCACTTACATAAATTAAAATTGAATATAAATGATACAAGAACAGAAACAGAAATTGTCAGAAAAGGAAACAGAAATTACAAAAATTTAAAGAAAATAGTTTATCTGAAAATAGTGATCTAAGATAATAAAAGAGTGCTTCTAATACGCATAAAACTCATGGTGAATTGTTGCAGTAAGCTTGTACCTACGCATTACAGAAAAAAGGAAAGAAAAATTACCGAAAAAGTAAAAATCTGAATATTTGACAAGAAGTGAATTAGAAAAAGCATGAAAATTTAGACTTGCTGTGCTTACAAATTAGTCTTAATCATGAACTTAAGCAACTGACATCACTAACGACAATCATAGCTGAATTTTCAAGATTTATTAATCCAATGGAATAATCGGATGATGTCGCTGAATTCATCACCGAAGTGTGGAATTCATGAATTTTGTATGAGCGACATCATTGCTTCGTATATCTTTAGAGTTAGATGTCACGCCAGAATAAGAATAGAGTCATTGAATTCGAATGGCGACATTCTTATACATTCCCTTGCTGTGAATTACCCTTGGGGTACATGGTCCGCCACCATTTAAAGGCAGACAAGAAAAATAAAAACCAACGTAGCAAATGAACCTTCGAATAACCGTGTTTATATACACTTCAAGATGGAAAAGCAGCTCCATAAATCATCGGAAGACATTTCTTGTCACAAGGCTTGGGAATTAGATGGACCTACCATCAGAAGATAGCTTTGCACCATTAATCTAAAGACCGTTAGTCAATGAGAAAATATATTCCCTCTGCCCTGTCTCCTTAATGGTGAATACTTCTTAATAAGCAGTGTTGGTCTCCGTGCCATTTAAGACAGTGTCATTTCGTAGCTCTCCCTCTGTTACGAAAAGAGCAATTTTGGTTAAATCATTTGAAAATATGATGCCAAAGTGGAATGCTTATATCAGTTAATCAATGATTATTTTCTTCAAAGTATCGCCAAGGAAAATACACATAATTATCCATTCTAGATTAATGAATGCGCTTTTTAGGCAATGTTTTTGTCGTTAGTGAGATGAAATATGTATTCATGCGTTAAAGAAGTTTAAAAATGATTTAAAGATGACTAAACACATTTAAAAACATTTACCTTTTAATTAAAGCATAAAAAATAATAAAAGAAATTGATCGTTAAACATCACACAAGGAAAATTTTATGATATGAAATGCTTGTTATAATTTTTGTGTGCGATTAAAGACGTCTTTAATAATTTTGTATATACTTGGATATAATTCACCTATTGCTATCATATTTTAATGAAGAGTAGTTCAAATATAAATAAACTAATTCAGAATTAGAAATGCAGCAAATAACATCCTTTAAAGTATTTATCTTATTTTCTAGATAATTAAACACAATTTTTGTAATAAGAATTATTGATTCCGAAACATGTTTCTATACATTTGACTTGTATTCATGTGCATGTAAAATTGTAATTAAATTATTGTAAAGTTATTGCATGTAAAGTCTAAAAATTGTAATATTTAAGATACTAATATGGATTCACAGATTAGAATTTATTAGTAAATGAAGCCAGTAAAAAATAAAAAAAAATCAATTAATCGTTTGTTTAAACTAGTGAGTATATCAAATGATGAGTTGAACTATCTTGAGGTATGAAAAACTTCTACAAAAATGGAAATTTCCGGGTTCGATTCTAACCAATATTGAAAAATCAATGATGAATAGTATGTTTCTGATTTCTCTATATTTTTCGGGATTTCTTCACGGTGTCACTTGAATACCTGTGTATATATTCCTCTTGGAAAGAGTAAAGCCTTGGAATTATTCAAATGCCTTATAGCTTCCTGCTTTTATACGGCTATTTTCAACACGGTGTTTATTTTCTCTTCTGCCTGGTGTAAAGTTATTGAGTAATTCGCCTTTTGCAGCTATAAAAATGAATCAAACAATCGCTAATAAACTTTCCACGAATTGAATAGAATTCGAAATGATAGTTTTAAATATCAATCTTGAATTTCTTAATGAAATTTATCTTTCCATATATTTATTTTAAAAATTATCACGGTGGCTAAAAATATGTACAAGTTCTCTATCAGACTACAAATGTGCCAAATTAAATAAGAAATTAACAATGAATTATTACCAAATTAGACCTTTTGTATGACAAATTTCATCCTCTCCAATGGAGCTTTATCAATTATCTTGTCAATTCAAAAAAAAAAAAAGAAATCATAATATAAGCCATTTGTTTCGGGAAAAATTTTTCAACATTTGTTTTATAGATATTAAAGCAAATTTTACGCTATTTATAATGGAATAAACATAAAATGAAACGTGTTCATTATTTTCTACAAATGTGTTCTTAGACAATAAAAGCTAGAAAAACAATTTCAATGAAAAAAGTTCTTGAAGTATCTTCAAAAGTTAAAAAAAAAAAAAGAAAAAGAAAAAAAAAAGAAAGAAAAAAGAATTAAACTTTTCAATGTAAAATTTATCAGCAATTTTCATATCACGGTAATCAACTAAATTTTATGAAGTTAAATGAGAACGGACAATTATGATTTTTTTATTTCGAATTTTTTAAAAGAAACTGTGAATCTGATTTCACGTAGTATCCTTTTAATTGAATTTAATCCACCACATGATTTAAATGTACCAATACTGCTCTACAACTTTGAATTAGAGCTTAGTAAGCATAAATAAATTAGTATCGGCACCATTTTACTGTTGCATTGACTACGACCGTAAAATAAATTTATGGCATATTAAATATGTCATGGTTAATTGCATAGGATATAATTTACCCCGTTCTAACTGGGACCGTAACTTATTGAATAAAAAGAATACGAAGTTTGTTTATTTATTAATCATAAAGTGTTTGTTCTCAAATGAAAGATCCTATCTTGTGTTCGAAAACACCTGTGAATAAATCATGAAAAACCAAATATGGCAAAGTTTAATAATAAAGAATTGACGCATAAAATATTTCATTTATATATATAACTGCATTAAGTATTTGGTATATAATTGAATGACATAAGTTCTTCGTGCATATTGGTCTCTTGAAAATAGTTTTTATTATATCACTAATTATGGGCGAAAAATGAGGATTAAATTTAATTCAAAGAAACTAAAAGGAAACTGCGAATATATGTTGTTTGTAGGAGATGAACTGCCATTATATTAAATACAGCTGCTAATTTAAAAATAAAATAAATTTAAGAATTTTAATATAAAATTTTAGATTTATAAGTATAAATGTGTAATTGATTTTTATCCCGTAAATAAAAGTTTCATTTTTTTTTATACCACTGTAGAATGAAATGGATAAAAATGAATAAAAAGAGTATTCTACGATTTATCTCTGTTATACGAGAAATAAACGCAAACTAGTTATATAATAAAAATGATTTTCAAAGTGTAGAATATTAATTTTTCTTTTATGCCTCTTTAAAAGAAAACAAAAAGTGAATAAGAAAATATGTTTCAATTAATTATGCTTGCTAAACTGAAATGAATATCTGCAATTTTTATACACAATGTATAATAAATATTTTTCATAATTAAGTATTTTTTTTTTTAATTTTTCATAATGCCTAAAAATTATGACATTCTTTTACTGAAACAGATAATAAATACTTATAGGATAAATTTAATGATAATATTGTATTTAAAAAATACTGTTATATTTATGAATTCAAATAAATTTTTATCTAAAAAACTTCAAAATATGGTTTAATTTGAAATGAGTATATAATGAGTGACGCTTTATGTTAAATTTTGTACTGTTATATGGTTCCTTCAATTAATGGAAAAGATGTTCCAAGCTTTTCGAATCATAGCCGATTCACAATGTCGATCAAGAGCTAAAATCAAATATAAAAAGAGCAAAACTTTCATGAATTAAATATTGCAATAAAATAACTGATTACATATCTCGCACGAATACCAGAGCATGGAAAATCCCAAAAGTTAAGTGTAGAAATAAATTGTGATGAGAAAGTGGTCAATCATTTCGAATGATTCTCGTTTCTATTTCATTATTACGTAAGAATATTATCTTTTCTTAGTGAAGAAGAGAGTTCCCTCTGAGAGCCTAAATAACACAGTCCCAGTCCACCCCTAAATAACAATAATGATAAGAAAAAAATAAAACTAGTGGTAAAGGTGATTGTGAAAATTGTCAGTTCACTGGAGTTTGACGGCGTCTTCTAGACCCCCAATAATACCAATTCAAATTAATTTTTCGAGTTGGAGCTAAAAAGTTGTTTTTCGCTTTATTTATTTTTTTCCCCGTCCTTTTATTTCACGCTTCAAGAAATTTTTCAGGTTATCGTCTGCTTTTTGGTGAAGAACCCCTCGGCGCGGATTACAGTGTATTACAACAATGACTGTAATAATGAGGAAAATGATGGTAATAGTCTATATTTTGATAGCAGTACAAAGCTTTTGACTCTCTAAGCATTGCTTTTTTTTTTTTTTTTTTTTTTTTTTTGAAGAATTTTTTTATTTATTTATTTTTATTTCTTTAATTTTCTAAAATTAACTCAGAGAGTTTAAGTTAAAAAATGATTATCTTTTAGCATTTTTCTATAAGTCGAATCTTCCTTTTTATTCTTGAAGTCTTTAACTTACTTAAATGAAGCAGAGTAAACTGCACAGATATCACTCCAGATGGATTTTATTTTTTATTTAACCTCTTCAAATTCTGGGAATTTGAATACTGAGTTGAAATTATTTTTGGCACTGCATTTTTAAATGAATTTTAAGATTAGTTTGAAATCATTCAGTGTTACATTTAGCAACGGTTTTTGTTTTGATATTGCAATGGGAAAATGAAAGTGACCGAAGCGAAAAAATAATTCATACATATATATATATATATATATATATATATATATATATATATATATATATATTCCTATTGTTCAGCTGAAACATGGATTGAATCAGAAAACTTCTATTTCGAAGATAATGCATGCACTATTTCACGATTAATTAAAAAATAATGTTTAAAGTTCTAGGGAGAATTTACTAAACCATAAAATATTCTTCGAAAACACAAGTGAAAACTCGGCAACAGAATTCTAAAATCTTTCACAATTAGAAATAATGATAATATAAACACGCAGATTTTTATTAACATAAATGTTATTATCATGTTGCTATTTAAAAACTATATTATGTAGATGTTTGTCAAATTTAGTGTGCAAAAAATTATGAAGCAGCTAAAAATCAATAAATCCCAATAATTAATTTTAAATATAGCAAATCATTTTTATAAACTATAACTTAAAATAACTTTTCCTTAGAAGATCAAGCACTCTAACCCTATTTCTATAAAATAAGAAGTGTGGCAGGCATAAATTTACATGAACCCATCTCGGTACATATGGAAACCATGTTATTATGTAAATATATAAAATATGATAATATAGATAGCTCTCTATCCCCTCAAATTAATATACTTCAGTTAGCAAATATTTCAGCAAATAAATGATCAATTTATTTTAGATAAATCCTCTTTTAAGATATTGATTTTATCTACTTTTCAAGAGCGCTTAGTGTGACATTACCTACGTAGAATTCGCAAATTTTAAATACTCATTGGCCTACTTCATCTTCTATCAATTCTTTTCCTCATTCTCATTTATCATAGTTTACTCCTGGACCACACACTTTGATTTTGAGAATTGTTGTGCATGATTGTGGGTATTTTTAGAAATAATTTAAATATTTTTATGCTTGAGTGATTTTTTGTTTGATGAAGAAGTATACTTCAAAACGCAAACTTAGCAAAAATAATTTTAACTTGAAATTGCAATTTTTAAACAACATCTTTGTGAATTTAAAACTTACTTTTTTTTTTTTTTTTGTTAAAAAAAATGCATCAATTATAGAAAAACTAGAATTAATTAAGAAATTTCGTTTCAATAGTTGAAAGTTTGGAGTTATCCTAGGTTCATTTGTCATCTCACGATAATTTTTTAAGTGTTCGCGGAATTAAATTGCAATCTACAGTTCAAAATAGATTCCAAACCACTACAAACAAGTACGCTTAACAGAGGAATCGAACTCACCAACCGCAGAACTGAAAACCAGGGCGCTAATCATTCAGATGCCAGCTTGGCATTGGAGTCGTTATAAAATAAAAGAAATACAATCAACATATACTTATTAATATTTTAAGTGAAAAAATCTTACTATATTATATCATAACTTAAAAACTATATAATTGAAGAAAATAATAGGGTTTATTCTTCCATATGAATAAAAATTTTTTTAAAAAACTGTTTATTCCTTAAAATTTTCTCAGATAAAAGTTTTTAGAGCTTTTAATTATCTATTTTTAATAACCTAATTAATAATAAATTAATATCTCCTTTCTTTTTCAAAATGAATAAATTTTGAAAGTAACATTGACTTTCGTTTTGTTTGAAAATCACATAAGTCATATTAATTATGAAACTAGTAAAAGAATAAAACTTATATAATCCCACAAAACATATTAATTTTATTTTTAATATATCTTCAGTTTTATTTATTGTACTTTTAAAATTATGTTAGAATTATTCTTACATAATAAAACTTTTATTTTGAAATTATTTTATAAAAAGTTTTAAAATTAATTTCATAGATATTTATTCTTTGAAATTGCATAAACAAAAAATTGGCTATAAGATTTCAGCATTCCTTTATCGATATATTATTCTACTATTTTTAGTAAATTATTACTTACAAATTGACACTGTTAGAAGCTGTTAAATGAAATTAATTTTTTCCTGAAATTTTTTTAAAGAAATTTAACCACTTTTAATTTGCCTTTATATTACGTTAACGTAATAGATCCTAAAATTGTTGTACGATCAATATATAAACAATCAATAATTTTCATTATTTTTTTCTTATATGATTGTTTTATTATATTTAAATTTTAAAGTTAATTTTCTGTAATGTCTCTTTTTTTTCTTCAAGGGGCTTTTATTATCGACAGTCAGAATCTTTTGCAATGAAAAAATTGTTCTCCTGAATAAAATTATTATTATAAAAATAATTAAATAATTATTTAATAAACAAGAGCTTGCTTTCAAAGCAACTGCTTTTTATTTTTATTACTTTTATATGTGTTTAGCCACACTCAATTATTAAAATTTATTCATTTTTCCAGTTATCAATTTATTATGGTGTCAGTATTATTTTGTTGTCACTTGGCTGACAAAATTTTACATGCTTGGCTTAATTTATTCAATAGGTCGATATTATGAGACAGGATCCCTGCGACCTGGAATCATTGGTGGAAGCAAGCCCAAAGTCGCCACTCCCGTCGTTGTCGCCAAAATCGAACAGTATAAGAGGGAGAACCCCACCATCTTCGCGTGGGAGATCAGGGAGAGGCTCATCTCCGAAGGTAAAATAATTTTTTCATTCATTTTTCATCATCAAAATAAAAAAATATCATAATTTTGATTAAAAAAAAATACTATAATAAAAATATAATAAAAATAATACTATACTCACCTTTACTTTTTAAAAAATCGTTCGTAGGTTTTAATTCTTTAAAATTAATGCAATATGAGGTTATCTCTTTGTACCAATTCAGTATTTAGTTATTAGTATGTCGATCATTTCCTCGAGAAAACTAAATATCGCCAAAATTGCGATCAATGTCAAATATTGCAATTTAATGATTCGAACACCTGAGCTACTTTATAAACAAGTCATTTTGCATTAAACGAAGCAGAAATTTTTGGCGTTAAGCCGCAAAATTTGGCATTACATATTTTTGGTAAAAATGGTCATCTTTATAATATGTTTACATAAAGTTTAAACTAAAATGTTTCTTTTGAGGTACATCTATTATTTGAATTTAACTTACATATAAACAATTGCATGATTTTCGAGTAAAATAAATTATATAAATACACTTTAAACTTTCAAATTTTTTTCTCCATATTTGATTTCAATTTCAGATAATCTATAAACTAAATTTTTTTAAGTAATTATCTCTTTTGGGTAGTATTTACTTATTGCAGTGAATTTCAAACATAATATTGAAAGAAACATACAGCAAAAAAAAACTTTATAACAAATTGTTGGAAAAACATAAAAAATAAAATAATAAATAATGCGTATATAGTGCAATAAAAGTTCGATAATTTTAACTAAACGATTCATAAAAAATGATGCAGGCAACAAAAAAAAAAAAAAAAAAAAAAAAAAAAAGTGTGAGCAAAAAGCCCAAAAGCCATTATAAAATTTAAAATACAGAAACTAATAATTCATTCACTTCTTTCACCAGATTTACTTTTCACATCCAATTACAATTTCGCCTAAGCGTTTGTCTTGGGGTGAGAGTTAATTCTATTTGCTTTTAATTTGTCCGTTGCGATTGAATTAAACGCTTGTCAAAAGATTTTTTTCTATCTTTGAGTAGGGTCAATATTGATTCTGAACAGAAAAAAGCAAGCGAAAACAATGTTTGCACAGAATTCTAAATGAATCGACTTGGATCTGTGCGTTTGTTTCAAGAACAAGCACTAGACTCCCATTGTTATTTGTCATTTATTACAATAATGCAGCCATATGTCTTCCTTAATAATAATTAAGACTTCGTGCAGTGATTTGTTTCTCATCGGGCATGAACAAAACTTCAGTCAGGGACGGTATATTTTTACAAATGGCTCAACTGTAGATCTTTGTATTCTCATGCATTTTATTAATTTCAGAGTTGTTCAATTAAGTGAAATCAATGGTATTCCTATATCTATCAACCAATCATTATATTGTTCACTAGTTGTAAGGATTAATGCTTGGAAATATTTTTATTTGAAGAAACATTTGCAAAAATAATATTTGATTTTTTCTTACTAAAGTGAGCTTCTTTGTGATCAATTTTCAATCTTTTTCTCAGTTTTGTGAACTTATTGTGTTTTTCTTCCAACTTACGATTTATTTTTCACCAATAGCTTTTCCTTGAATATTAAACTCTTAAATTATATTCTTTAATTGTGAAAGTGGAGATCAAGAAATGCATCGAAAACATTTAGCTACGTCCTTACATGCATTACTTATATACCAAAAATTTTTAAAATTTAAGATTATTTTCAGTTTACAGTTGGTCGCTTAGATTATAAATAATACACAAGATCAAGGAAAAAAGAGTAATATCATTTTAATTTTACAATACGCTATGTGTGAATCTATATTACATATCTTATGTAAAAAAAATTCAGCCAATTTTTAGTAGATTATATTTTTCAATGGTTAATTTATTCTTCTTGATAATATATCATATTATACTCCAAATCATAACCAATTCACTGTGTAGCTCAAAAGAAATATAAATACAAAAAATTCAATTAAATTAAAATAATATTGAGTATTTTGTCATTTTATATATATACTTGAGATAGAAAAAGTGTTGCGGTATGAAAATTTAGTGTTTAAATTAGTTCAATATATTTTTCTGAGAAAATTATGAATGTTCAGTAATTAATTAAATATCACTTGATCCGAAAACTCATAAAACAGAGTAATAATTATTTATGTAATCAAAGAATAAGAAAACAATTGCATATCTAGTTTTAGTAGTTTCTTTTCTTTTTTTTTATTATCAAGCAAGAATCAGTGATCTTGGCAGACGGTTATTGTATTCAATTATCCCACCTTCCCTGTCATAAAACGCCAAATCTGACATTTCCCAGCCTCTTCTTCAGAGATGAATTCAAAAAAATAAAAAAAATGAAAGAATATACTAAGGCGAAAGTCTGTTACTGCCCACGTGAATCGAAATCGCTGTAGTTTCGCTTCTCTATGTGAGCATCTTTCGTAATTGCAGGCTGTTTCTTTCCCACTTTTTTTTTTTTTTTTTTTTTTGAAGTGAAAAGAAAAATCCCAGTGCTACTGTGCTGATGGCTAGGTAGGGGGCGCTCCTGTTCTCCCCCACTTTCTTTTCCGAAATCAAGAGGGTCAGAGATCAGTTTCCTAACCAAATATGAAATACCACAACAGGGTGGCTGTGATGAGTAAAACAGTCGATTGTATTTGCACCCATGGGGGTGGGTGTATACCTGAAGTTTGAGAAACTATCTTATGATTATATGATTTTGTTCATTACAATTTTTTTATGGTTGGAATCTGACGTCACTGGATTCTCTGACAATTTTCTTTATTTAGTAGAGTAACTATATAGTTTGTCATTTTACGGTTATTTATTACCTATGAGGATTTCATTGACCGAACCAACAGTTAAAAATGGATTCTAAAGCACTAAAAATGTTCATTCTCGAAGTGTAATTTGAACTCAAGAGCTGTTGAATTAAACACCAAAACTTTGATTACTGAGATGCAAGTTTGAATTATTTTACAACTGGAGAAAAAAACCATTTATATCTTTGAATATAATCTAGTAATATTTCACGTATTCAAAAAATTTGTTAAATTTCTTTATAGATTTATTGATTTCATAAAAGATGTTTCCAAATATCTTCTATTGTAATTTATTTCACATAAACACAAATGATAAGTAACTATGATTACTTGGTTATACAGCAAATATAATTTCAAAAAAAATTGCAGCAAAGCTACTACTTTGAAATAATAAGGGATAAGTTTAGAATAAAGGAAAAATTCAACTAAAAGTATACGTGGAAAGGATTGTCATGGTTCAGTTATTCATCAATTTTCTGGGAAAAAAATTTCCTTGGATTTTTTATGTTGTGATGATTATATTTTATGAATAATACAGAAGGTAAAAACACAAAAAAAAAAAAACTAAAAACATTTTAAAATTTAAATTAGTAAATAAATCTCAATCTTTGATTGTTTTAAGGAAATAAAAAATCATAAAATACAGGTTATTAATAATATCATAATTATATTTTTTTTAACTGTACGAATGTATAAATTGTTTTTTTTAACATAAATATTTAGTTCATTTTTCATCTTATTAATATATTTATAACCTGTTTTTTAAGAACTTATTAAGGGCATATTGCTATAAATATATGGGAGGTAAAATCTTCAAAGAATTTAGCAAATTTCTTCTTATGACTGCCTTAATATACTGTAACCATAACACATCTATTAAGAATTTGCTATACACGTTTTATATCCAAATGGAAAGTTTATTTAACCAATCTATAAAATAAAAAAAAAGAAATATACACATCCATGCATTGTTATGTTCTATTCTCATAAAAACCATGTTCTTGCAATTTGGTGACCTATGAAAAAATAAAAGAACTCCTTATTCTCAAATACAGCTTAGTCTATTAATCTGCTGATTTTGACGAAAAATAAGGAACAACATCTTTTTAAAACGAGCGATATTTCACTTAAGTTGATAATCATTATAATGTAAAATATTGATGCTAAAAAACTTTCACAGTGCAGTTTTATACATGAAATTTTGTATAAATTTGACAAAAAGAGAGTTTGAATTTGGACCCTTTTCTCTGTCTATATGTTGTTCATTATGGTCAGGGAATTTCTTTTTTGCCTTGTATTATAATTTAAATACCACCGCCTAATCTGTCAAGTGGTTAGCGTAACTGACTACGGATGGGGAGGACCTGGGTTCGAATCCCAGCTCTGGCAAGGATTTACTTTCTCTTTCTCTCTCTGTGTTTCTTTTCCTCAGATGATGGATGAATGTGGCCCACCCTATAAAACGGGTTTGGGGCGTGGGCGATGCTACTCGTACCTCCGTGACTTGGTTCACAGGTGCCCACCGGGTAACGATAAAATGAATAGTAGTGTACTTACTTGCTCAAGGTTGCCCGCCTTTAGAAATAAAAAAGATATTTTAAATATCTCATCACGTAAGCACGCAGGGAATAAGTCTGGTGAATGTGAATGATACTTAAGAGCAATTATTAATATAATTTTTTTCTTAAATATTTTACAAGGAGGAAAACAGCAGATATTGCTATATTGGAATTTATATTAACATAAGTCTATGATTACCAATATAATTAACATATGTTAATCAAATAAATAAAAATAATCAATCTACTTTATAATGTCCTCTTGTAAATATTCTGAATTGAATATTCACGAATATTTTTCTTTCCTTATGCTAATAATTTTTTAACAAATAATCATTGATAAATTTATATTGACTAATTATTTTATTTTTTCTTTATATTTATACAATTAACGTTTTATTTTAATCAATGCAAAAGCATATATTGTTACACTGGTTTGTTTCCAATCTCGTCAAAATTCTAATTTTATCTATTTGTGCTAACTCTTGAAAGCTCTTTTAAGAATTTTTTAAAGAGAAATTAAACATATTTAAAAACTTAATAATGAATAAATAGTTTGAAAACATTTTTTTTATGAATTAAATTAAATTCTGTTGTGCCACAAAATAGGTTCTCGAACATTTATCCCTTGCGCAATGTGTAACAAGTCCCTTACTATCTATCGCTCAATTATTACGTGTAGTAGGTCACGATTTTCAAATCGGAAGCATTTAGAAGATGCGTGAAGCAGTCGTAGGGGTGGAGTTGAGGTCCCCCTCCCACTCCATAGCCTCATCACGTTAAACAGGTGCAATTCTCACAAATATGTACAGCAGCATCTTCCAGCAGTCAATGGAAAATAAATCAAATATTAACTGCCATTTTAACCGTTGTTTCTCTTGATTAACTCGCGTTTCGAACACATTTCTCTATTCTGTTACACTTAAAAAAAGTTGATCAATGTAAAAAGTGTATTGAGTAATTATTTGTTTGAGTTGAGTTGTTTGGTTTCTTCTAATGTCTCAATTGAAAATGTTTTCTCACCCCAAAGAACAAAAGACTATTGTCTTAAATCGTGAACCAGCAATTTTGAGATTTATTTTACTATTCTATAATGTGTGATTGACTTAAAATCTTTAATATATAAAAAATCATAATTTTTTTTACACTATTCCCAAAGATTTCTGAATACTAAATATATATAAAAAAGTTAATCAATAGGAATTATCTATTGCAATAGATTCAAATTTAAAAAAAAAAAAAAAAAAAAGAAAAAGAAATTATTTGGTCAACGCCATTTAATATATTTATTTTTTACCACTAAATTTTTTAAACATCTTACAGTAACATTGTGAAATTATATATTATGTTTGTGTAAAGGATTTGAGCTCCAGTGGCTCTGTAGCTTCACGTTGCTTCCCGCCAAGATCAGCAAGTGAAGCATCATTTGCTGCTGGCAGTGATTGGGAAGGGAACTACACTCTCCCTTACTGGGTTGCTGGAGCTCCGTAAATTAGATAAATGTTCACGTTAATCTGTAACATCCAATGTCCTTCCACTGGTGTGGTGTGGAGGTGGAAATTAGCGTGTCACCTGAGATGTGAGCTCATCAGCTGCCGTGGCTCAAAATTAGTGGGAGAAGGAGGATGATAAGCGAGTATTCCAAACCCGTAAACAAAGGGGTACAGTCTAGGGCCTTCCTGCACCTCTATGTGTATATGTAAATGAATTGAAAGATACTTTAAATTGATAAAGCAGTGTGTCTAAATAACTTAAGTTACTCTGACATAGATTGTCTTTTAATTTTGATGCCTGATTAAGGGAATATTGATGGAAAAAAGTACTTTAATTCACATAAAAAAATTAATTCAAGGTTTCAAGTAAAAAGCTGCTTAATGAATACGTTTCATATCAGCAATTATATTGCAATATGATTGATCAAAACACGTTAAGTCACTAATTCCGAATATGGAAAAAACAAGGAGCTTATGCATTATCCTTTTAAGTAAAAATAACAACTTGATTCATATAACATTAAAAATATTTTACAACATTCGATTTCATTCTATGGCAAAAAGTATTCAGAAACTGAAAAAAATTAATAATACCTCAATTTGTTAATTAATGTGCTCTTGTATTTAATCATTATCTATTTATTGATTTATTAATTATTATTTCTCTCTAAAAGCCTAAATCCCAGCATAAAGTATTTAATTCATTGAAAATTTGCTGTGTGTAATGAAACACTCTTGTACCATCTTAGACTCTCTTTCTGGGAATTTTGTTTTTCCTTTTAATTTCTAATAATTTGCATTTTAAATTTCAAAATAAATATGTACTATTTGTGTATAGTACATATTTATTTTTATAGATATGATATTGACCAGTTTTTATAGATATGATATTTACGTATCGCTAATTTCTCGACAATATTACACATTATAAGTATTGTCACAGAAAGCATATTCATGAATATTTTTTTCATTGATGACACAAGGACTGGCTTTTCAAAAATTTAATTGAATTTGGTTAAAACAAATTTAAGCCAAATTTAATCGAAATTAATTAGTTTATTTAAGTTAAAGGAGATAGTAATGAATCAAAATTCTTTTCAATTTACATCTAAAAAATACCTTTCTCATTTTTTTATAATTTTATATACATATAATTTATATACCTAAAAATATTCTATTTATTTTACATAATTACAAGTTAATTATACAAGTTTAATTAAATAACTTAAACATTCGCTCAATTAAAAAAAAACAATCAGTTAAATTGCATTTATTAGCTTGAAAAATTAAGTTTTCCAGGCTCTTCTGTTGTGAGCTTAATAAATAAGCCATGAAATGCTTTCGTTATTTTTAACTGTTTCTCCTACTGTTGTTGTATACCTCAATTAGAATGGCAATCCAACCATTTTCTTTTATTACATCCCTCCTGTAACTACTTTCTCCCCTTAAAAACAATCAACCAATACATCTTCTAAACCCATAATTACCATAAAGCTCCTTCAAAGTGCTAACAAAGTGCGAAACCTTTTGCCCAGGAATAACAATGTCCAAAACACACGGAAGTCGTTGTTTATGTGCTTCCTTGTCCAAAGCAGAGTTGCTTTTTCAGTTTTGACTTTTTTTTTTCTTCCTGCCGTAAGTTGAGGGAGTTAGAAAGTAAATGAAAGATATCGCTCCTAATAGCCGGTGTGGCAACTGGGGACGTCGAGCCCTGATGGTAGGTTAGGGCCGGAAGTCACTTTATACTCGGCCGCCCGTAACACAGAAAATCCTTAAGGCCATTCCATTTTTATTTACTTGAGCTTTTCAGTTAAGCTTGCTACAAAGCTGACGATTTTCGAGTGCTTTTCCTCCCCAACTAAACATTTGTTAAGGATCCCAAGGACGGTAATCGAGTATTTTAATGTGAGGGAGTTTTTTTTCTTCCACTTGGAGGTATTCTTCTACGAAATGAATTTTTTTTTATGTTGCATGGACTATTGTGGATTCATGAGAAAGTTGTAGTGAATAACATTTCAGAAAGTGTTTCCTTTCTTTTTAGATGAAGAAATATGTAAGAAATATGATAATTTAAATTCGAACACCCTGCCGGTTTAGTAATTCTGCCTTTCGGATGATTGTGAGAATATTTTAACATTGTCATTATCTACACTTTCTAAATAGAATGGTGGCAAATTTCGTTGATTGTGTAACTTTGTCTACCTTCTAATTCAAAGGCTAGAAGCAGTGTAGGGTCCTTACAACAAAGGAAATATTGACGGAAAATTCTTGAAATTTTCAAATGATTTGAATTTCTATCGAATTTTTCTATTCAGGGTCATATATTATTTCTCAATTTATTACAATTCATATTAAGGGTCATATATTATTCCTCAATTTGTTAAATACTACTCTACTTTTAATTTTTTTTCTTGTATATGTTATTATTTCAAAAAGTATGGAAAAAAAAATACAGTTAGTTAGATTTAACCTTAAATTAGCAATTTTTTTCTAAATAACTGAAAAAACAAATTGTAGAGATATTTACAAAGTAATTTGTAAGCTTTAAAATAACATTTTTATTGAATTCAAAAAAGAATGAGTAACTTTTCATTTGGGAACACTTCGAAGTGTAAATTATTAATCGATAATTTGAAGTTTAATGAAGTATATAATCATCTAAAAATAGAGTTTATTTATGAGGTTAGGACTTTCCTGAAAGTAAAAAAGTATATCTCTCAAAAAAATTGAATGGTATTAAGATTTAACAAAAACATTATTGCAAGAATCAGGTAACAATTGATAATTATCAACCAAGTATT